>JNCO01004054.1:0-15809 GCA_000785685.1 Uromyces viciae-fabae
CAAACCCTCTCCGATGAACGAGATTGATGTTCAGCGATGTCCGGTGTGTGTGCAATCCAAAATGCATCACGTTTCATTTACATCTCGGGCAAACTATTGCTGCAAAATTCCTGGTGAGATAATTCATTCTGATGTTGGATCTTTTGAGGTTGTATCCCGCGAAGGATACAAGTATTTTGTTACGTTTATCAACGATTGTTCAAAGTTTACTTTGGTGTATCCGATGAAATTCAAAAATGATGTTTTCAACTGCTTCAAATTATTTAAGTCTATCTTTGAGAAAGGTGGACAACATAAGGTTCTTTCTCTCCGTTCAGACAATGGAGGTGAATATGTCTCCAGAGTTTTCCAGGACTATCTTGTCTCATCCGGAACCTCATCCGGAATACACCTTGAGCCTGGTCCTCCTCACTCTCCAGAACTCAATGGTGTTGTGGAGCGTGCCAATAGAACTATTTGTAATCTCATCAGATGTTCTCTCTCGCACTCAAAGCTTCCTAAGTCTTTTTGGGCAGATGCCCTTCGTCACATTTTTCATTCTTTCAACTGTGTTCCCTGTCATACTCCTCTCGGTTTTAAGAACCCAAATGAAATTCTTTCAATTAGGCCATTAAATCTTTCGTCCTTACATCCGTTCGGTTGTCTCGCTTGGCATAAGGTACTGGAAGCGAACGGACAAAAACTAGACCCTAATGGTCGCATCTCAATTTTTCTATCATATTTGTCAGACGGAAACAGTTACAGGTTATTTGATCTTCAAAATAAGAATGTTTTCAAATCACGTGATGTACTTTTTGATGACTCCTCATTTCCCTACGGAAATAAACTTATCACGGACGAAAAGCCAGTGATGGTTGAACTTCTTTGGCCCTATAAGTTACCAGCTCTTTCTTTTCCATTGTCTCTGTCTTCCGGGTCTCCTCCAGCAAATACTCAACCATCTACAAACCCTTTGACTTTTTCTTTAGCGCCTCGTCCTGATCGTCTACTCTCTGATTCAATTCATGCACCGTCAAATGCTTCAATTCATGCACCGGTCAAATGCTTCTCGCGATACTCGCCTCATACAAGCCGAACTTTCCTCAGATTCGGACGGTGATCCTGCCGACGCCCTTTCCTCTCCCAGCATTCCCACTCAGGTCTCCTTCCCCCCAATAACTCTGCCCCCTGCAATTTTTCGTTATCCCTCTGCCTCAACTACTCCTGGAACCCTTTCCGTTCCCAGTGCTCCTAATCATAGTCAATCTCTTCCCCCATCATTGAAACCGTCTTTGTCTACCAAGCCTCCCGTACCAGCAGCTCCTGCTAGGCGCTCAACTTGTCCTACAAAAGAACCAGATCGTCATGGCTCATGGTCCAAATCAGCTATGTCTGAGGATGTTATCGACACCCCAAAGACATGGAAGCAACTTCTAAAGTCACCCAACTATCACAGATGGCTCAAAGCAGCAAACGAAGAATTCTCTTTGTTGATCGGGATGAAAACGTGGGATTTAGTTCCGAGACCTGTGAATCAGAAGACTATCAAATCAAAATGGGTCTTTAAAATTAAACACCGGCCTGACAAATCCATCGAGAAACTTAAAGCTAGACTAGTGGCAATGGGTTATTCCCAAACACGTGGAGTGGATTTTGAAGAAGTTTTCTCACCAACTTTTCGTCTCAAAACTTTGCGTTTAATCTGTGGTTTAATGGTGTCAAACAAATGGGAAGGCCGTCAAGTGGACTTCAAAACAGCCTTCCTCAACGGCCATATTGATCATTCGGTTTTCATGGAACAGCCACCTGGTTTTGAAGATGCTGATCACCCGGAATGGGTATGAAAGATTAACCGGTCTATTTATGGTCTTAAGCAGTCTCCTAGACAGTGGAGCCTAGAGCTGCATGAAGCTTTGATCTCGCTGGGTCTGTCACAATCTCAATATTATCCTACTCTCTATTTCAAGATTCAAAACAAGAAGCTTATTGGTGCGCCTGTTGTTCACGCCGATGATCTCGCCATCGTTGGCAAACCTCTCTTTGTCAAACCGCTTATTTCATCACTTGGGGGAATCTTCAAAATAGGTGCAGATTCCGATCTGAATCACTTTTTATCCATCAAATTCAACCAAGATGTGTCAGGAAAGTTTGTCTTCCTATCGCAAGAACATTACATAACAGATCTTGTCGATTGTTTTGCCTCCAATGATCTCTTAACAGCTTCAACCCCAACCAATTCGTTTTTTCAAAGACTTGGTCAGACATAAAGGCCTCCCCTGGTCCATTCTCTCAAATCATTGGGTGTCTGCTGTGGATATCCCAATGCACTCAACCAGACATCGCCTTTGCGGTGAATCGTTTGTCTCAGTCCTTGCGGGATCCCTCATCAGCTCATTCGTTGGCTGCGATCAGGGTGCTACACTATCTCGCATCTACGAAGACTCTTTGCCTTCGATTGGGTGGCGGTTTGAATTGCACCGGTTACTCAGATTCCGATTGGGCTGAAGACAGAGAAGATAGGTGTTCCACTTCCGCATACACCTATCGTTTGGGTGATGGTGCAATCTCTTGGAAGTCGAGGAAACAGGCAACTGTCTCTCTATCAAGCACGGAAGCGGAGTATAAAGCCCTTTCTGATTCCTGCAAAGAGGGGCTTTGGTTACGAAATATTCTCATGGAACTATCTCTTCTTTCCACTCCGTCAATCACCATGAATGTTGATAATGAAGGAGCTGAAGCTTTAGCTAATAATCCCGAACATCATTCCCGCACGAAACACATTGATGCCAGATTTCATTTTGTGAGGGAATGCGTCAAACACAAGAAGATTGTTATCCAAAACGTGTCAACCAATCAGATGTTGGCAGACATGTTAACTAAACCCCAGCTAGGATATCTCTGGAAAGGCATAGGATTATTTTTGGTCTGGTTTAATTGGTTTGCGGAGAGTTGTACTATGAAAGTAAGTTCCTCCCATAGTGCACCTCTGGGCTCTTTATCTATAAAATTTTTTTTCTGTACATCACCCTGGCCATGTTATGTTTTTTGCCTCTATCAGATGCCAATACTTGGATCTCGACACTTCTGGTTGATCGCTCTGTCCTCACTCTCTGGTTCCTTCTGGATCAATTTTTTTATTTTTCTCATTTTTTTTCTCTTCTTGTCTCATGGTTGAAAATTAAAAAAAAAAAAAAAAAAAAAAAAAAATTTTTTCGGGTGTTGAGTTATGTTGTTTTCTTCCATCCTATGTGATTAGTTTCTCTTTCTTTTTCTTATTATCTTTCATTTCCATGTCACAGAATGTGTGACATGCTCATCTTCCTTGTGTATATATACCTGGATCAATATGTGTGTTCCTTCCTCAGACGTTCACACATATTGCTCCAGGTAAAGTCTCTTTCTTTCTTCTTTATGTTTCATTCCTCTTCTCTATGTGAAACTAATTAGACCTTCACACATATTGCTCCAGTCACTCTCAACACTCCATGCCCCTTCTCCACATCATTGGTGTCAACAACTGCAGCAAAAGTTTTTCTGTCGCTTTTTATTTCTTCTCTAAAGAAAGAAAAGACAATTATACATGGGCTCTTCTCCAAATTCTAGATATATTAGATCAACAACACCCCAAAGTCATTGTCACTGATAAAGAACACACTTTGATTAATTCCATTGAAAAAACATTAATTCCATTGAAACAACCTTTCCCAAGTGTACTCACCTCCTCTGCCAGTGGCACATTTTCAAAAATATTCAACTCCACTGTCGAAAGCATGCAAAATCTGAAGAGGAATGGGATAATATTTGAAAGCACTGGAATTATTTAGTAAAATCGCATACAGAAGCAACTTATCAGAACAATTTCACTCAGCTTTCTCTGGTCTGGAATCCACCCACAGCTGATTATCTTTTAGAAAATTGGATTCCTCTAAAGCGCAAATTTGTTTCTTACTTTGTCAACAAGCATTCTCACTTTGGAAACACCAACACATCTAGACTAGAAGGGATGCATTCTCACCTAAAACGTTTCATATCTGCTTCTACTGGTTCTTTCTCCACCGTCGTTACACAAATTTATCATTCTTTATCAATCCAAATTCATGAAAGAGATATTGAATCTGCCCAGTTGGGATACAAATCACTTAGTGGATTACCTCACTGCATTGATCACATTTCCTCTCAATTATCTCACCATGCTCTCAAAATAGTTCACTCTTTCGCCATGTCACCAAACCAATCAACTGAATGCGTATCTTGTGATTATTCAACATTTACTTGCATGCATTCAAAACAACCTCTTTACACTTGAAGATTTCCATCCCCAATGGCATGTGAAGGGGCCTATTTCTGTATGTTTTTATGCCTATTAATTTTTGATCCTGATTAATTAATTTTTTATGCTGATTTATTTCATTTCTTTCCATTTTTTCTTTTTCTTTCTTTCTTTCTTTCTTTTTTAGTGCCTTGATTTAAAAGCAGATGATGGATCTTCTAATTCCCCTCCCAATCAGCCCACCAAATCCATCAATCAACATCGCTATCTGAATGAACTCTTTGAACAATTCCAACAGTTCCAACCTGGGGAACAGCAATTTCATCTTGGAGAGATGAAGAATCTTTCACAATTCAAGCCTGATCACAAATTCAGAGGAAGGCCAAAGGGAGAAAAGAAGAAATTCAAGAAGATTGCCCAATCATCCAGCAGAATTGACCCTTCAAGTTTAGAATACCATCTGCCACCAAAAAAAAGGGGAAGGCCTAGCAGGAAATGTATGGGAACTGTGAAGGTGTGTTTTTATATTTTAATTTTGTGAATAATTTCTCAAAATTATTTTGTTTTCAATCAGGCTCCAGGAAAAAAAATAGAAAAGGGGAAAAAGAAACAAGAATCAGAAGAAGAGGTGAGTTTTTCCTCTTATATTATTTGACCACTTGTAATTGTTTCCATTTAATTTTTTTTCCTTTGATTTTTCCCGTTCTATAGGATGACTTTGTAACTGAAGATGAAAGCAGTGATGGGGAACTACCAGATCCATTGGAACCCATCAAAACTGTAAGTTTTCTGTTTTATTCTTATTTTTTTATCATCCCATTTAATATTTTCCATTCTTGCAGAGAGTGTTATCCAATCCGCCTACTCTGGAACAGATCAAGAGAAGAAAGGAAGATGAGAATGAGGATGATGAAGATGCTCCTTACAGGCCAAGGGGAAAGGAAGTATTTGAGCAAACTGCCACTTGTTTCAGTGAAATTGTGAGTTTTTTTTTTTTTTTTTTTTGATGATTTCTTTCTCATTTATTTCTATTCATCATCTCCCCCCAGCTACCTTCCACCATGTCAACTTTCTGTCCTTCTGGGGATTTTTATGAAGTGCCTTTGGAGAAAGTGAGTAATTTTTCATCAGCCTGTGCATTTTTTTTTTGGTATATGAATAATATAAATGCTGCAAAGTATCCCAGCAAGAACCTCATTTCTCCAGCAACTGCCCTCCCTCTGATCAGTTTTGTCCATGATGTTATGGGTGATGGAAATTGTGGTTTCAGAGCAGCAGCTGTTAGTCTGGGGAGGAAACAAGAAAATTGGCTTCAGGTAAGGCATGAAATGGTGAAAGAGTTGGAAACTAATCGCTTGTTCAAAGACAAGAATTTTATGGATAATGTCTATGGCCACACACATGAAAAAGCACAAAAGCCTCTCAATTTCCTCTCTGAATCAGCTCCCCCTTGTTATTGGTTCTCTTTCCCAGCTCATGGATTCTTTTTGGCAGAAACTTATAAACACCCAGTGGTTCTTCTATCCAAATATTCTGCCACTTATCTCCCTCTCACTTTTTCCCCTGATTCCCATTCTCATAATCCCCCCATCTTGCTTATGCTCATTGACCAACTGGCTCATATTGTCACCTTCAAATTCTCCTCTGATAATTGGCCAGCACCCAAAATTGATGCCTCTTAGAACTGGTATGCATCCAAGGAGGCCAAGACTTGAAAAAAAAAACCATTCAGAAGAACTTGGATTGTGGTATGGAGTTTTTATTCCCCCCTGAACGCAAATCAGCCAGGCTTAATAAAAAAGTTACTGATGTAGAATAGTTGTAATATTTTTTTGCATATATATCACTTTGTTATTGATTTTTTGTTCTTTTTTTGGCTTTTATAATATAATTTCAATTTTTGTTACACTCAATCTTCTTCAATTCCACGGGGAAGGGCCACTTGGCAATTTTTTGGGGGCTTTTGGGTCCCAAAACACCTATTTTTGGCCTTTTGATTTATGAAATCCTTAAATGGTGACAAATCATGTTTTTTTTTCGCTGAAATTGAAGTTTAGGGGCTGATTACAACCCCTATCAACTTTTTTTCCAGGGAAAAGGACCCCTCCATAACGTTTGGGGGCCCCTTGTAATTTCCCTTTTTTTTTGTTTTTAGTATTTTTCATTTAATTTTTTAGGGGTCAAAAGCCCCATGAATTTATTTGATAAATATTTTTTGGGGTTTTTAGACCCCAAAAAACATTTTCCTTTTTTTAAAATTTTGAAAACACACAGTTTTCAAAACCGCGTGTGCTTGCGGAAAACTGCGTGAGTTGTGGACCGACCATGTGAATTTAGTAACACCCTAAAAAAATTAATTAAAAATAATTTAGGACTAAAAAAAATTAATAAAAAAAAAAAAAAATAACATAATAAAAATAATAGGGCGTGTCAAAGTTAGACAATCAGCCATTACAAATCCGCCATTTTTTTTTTATCAAATCCGCCATTTTTAATGGCAGATTTTCCAAACACACTTACCCCAACACAGGTGTGTTTCAAAATTGAAACAAGTGATTATTTGAGAGGAAATCCGCCATTCCTCTCATCAAATGGCTTATTTCATGGAAATAGCTGATTTCATAATTCAAAAAAAAAACCAGTCTATTTTAAACTGTAAGTTGAATTTTACATCACTAATATTTATTCAACTAAACCTTTGACTCAACCTCAACCTCAAGATCTTTTCAACCCTTGACATTCCCTTCAACACCAAAAATCTGACCAACCCCAAGAGTCGATGATCCTCACAGCCTCAAAATGAAACATCTCAGGACCATTCTTCTAGCACTTCCTCCCACCAGAAGGAACACGGCTCCAAGTTTTCATCATTCATGATATCGATTTTGCTACTTATGCTCACTTTGGTTACCTGAATTTCCTTACATTAATTTCTTTGAACAATAAGTAGTTTCTTATCTCTGTAAGCCAAAACCTCCCTCCAAGTCATTCCCAAGTACAGTATGCTTATTCTTCTTGTCTTTTGTCCTTTTTTTGATACATTTCTATCATCCATCAAATTATGGCCACTTGATCTCAACACAAGCCCCTCGAGTCCTTACTTCAAAATACTATCAGCCACCACATCTGGTTATCTGACAACAGGTGGGGTTTTTCCTAAATCCTTCAAGTATGACACTAGTCTCGTGTGATTCAGAGTCATTAATCTCAATCAAAGTGGTAAGCTGCTCGATTAATTATGAAACATAAAAACAAAATGTGTACCCTACCAAAGGAGAGAAAAGATTAACTAATCAAGACTGTACCTCCATACTGCTCCAGTTAGCGAGACCCTTGGAGACAATGAAGAACCTGATGCAGGCATAGCTACCACCGAACTAGCCTCTTCAGACAGCTCGTGATGAACTGAAACCTTGTAAGCTCACCTAGGTTTCGTCTCTCCCATATAAAAGAGGATGAACCCTGACCCACCGAATGTTGACATTTGCAGTCAATGAAGTTTCTGAAAGGGATGTCACTCAGTCAGCCCTTGGTATGACACTTGAGAAGTCACGGGAAGGAAAACAATCACACTCTAAAGCTTTCATCCACCCATCTTGTTTAAATGACTCTAGTTTTCTTGCATCACGGGCTAACTCTTCAGTCAAACTTGCCAAAAGAAAAGGACCATTCTTCTTTTATCCTACCAATGAAGATCCAGACTCTCACGTGATCAATGATATTTCAATCTCTGCTTTACATGACCATTGTCATGAATTTGATGAATGTCAATTTCACAAATCCCCAAAAATCTCACATGATGATGAGCTTTTCAAACCAGAGGTCATGGAGGCGCTTGATCGGTGTACGACTGATCAACCCCCTTCATTTTCAATGGTTCATGAGTGATAATCTTGAGCATCGAATTGGGCAAGAGGTGTTATATTTGCCTTCTTCCCAAAAATTTCATCCATCTCGAAGTTGAAGCCTCCTTAGATGGTTGCCAGGGGGCTTCTTGGATTGACACCTCTGGTTCAACTTTCAGTGGAGACTCTTTCAATTTCTGGATGGCCTGGAGGGCTTCTGCCCCGGTGACTCTAACATTCGAGCGTACAAAAGACAAGTTGGCATGTGCAACTTGCTCAACAGGCTTTCTTATACTTAGTCCGATAGTTTTTAAATTGTTCTCTCATTTGTTTGGAAGTCAGATCAATCCTGCCTTTAGTTTTTTTTTTTGAGCTCATTGGCCATTAATTGAAAACTATTAACCTTGGATGATGGGGGCCTTCCAATACGCGTTTTGTTCTCTGATCCAAAACAAGCATCATAGTTATCGTTTACTTTGAGCCAATTAATTAAGATCAAATAGTCTTCCTTCCTGAGTTGACCAGATTTTGATGGAGTCAAAGTCTTGACTGAATTTTTGGGATCAATGGGGTTTTTCTGTGTGATTGAGGTTTGGATTTGGGATTTTTGTTGTGGGGTGGTTCTTTTTGCTGGCATGATTGATTTTTGATAGGTGAAAGAAATATCGAAGATGTGATGATAGTGTTTGTTGGTTGTATGGAAGAATTAAAAAATCGCTAAGAAATTTCAGAAAAATTATGTTCTGTGAAAAATACACTTTATTTTTAAGCTAACTTTGACACGACCCCAGTGAAAAAACCAATTGTTTTCAGAAATTAATGGCAGATTTTAAATGGCAGATTTGGTTGAAATCCGCCATTTTTTTTTCCAAATTTTTTTTGACTTTGACACGCCCTAATTAAATTTGATTTAAATTAAATAAATAAATATACCTATATAAAAAAAAACAAAATAGTAATGAAAAGAAACAAAAAGATTAAATACCTCATCAAATTAAATATATCATAATTTTTTGGTTATTTTTTTTAGTCTCATTTAAAATATTTACTCTCCTATGACTTTACATACCTACCTTATTCCAGAATGATTCATTTTAGATAGTTAGTTTTTTTTTTTTCTTATATATCCTCGAGTATTATTTATAAAAGTTTTAAAATAATTCTATTTCCTTTTACTTTAAAAGAAAATAAATAAAAAACAACAATTATCTGCAAAATAAAAAAATAAAAAATTTAGGGGATTAATATTTGCACCGCCCAAACCTGGTCGTGCACCGCCTTTTGGACCGCCAGGGGACGTCACAATTTTTTTTTTTTTTAAATATTTTTTAAAAATACTTTTAGACGCCCTAAAATTACCAAATTTTTTTGGCACCCTCCTGAGCCCCCATGCTACACTTTCTGAGCTTTTTAGCTGAAAAAAAAATATGTAATACTCCTTAATTAAGGAGTACGCGAAATCAAACAAAAAATAAATAAAAAATAATTAACACGGGAAATTTGGTCCAAAAATTTTATCACAGGTATTTCAAACCTATTGGAATGTGGGATAAAACTTTTTCCACGGGGAAGCAAATAAAGTTGCTTTTACGTTTACTTTTTCAAAATTTTACCACATGCACCTTTTTTTGCAAAAGTAAACGTAAAAGCAACTTTTTTTGCTTCCCCGTAGAAAAATCTTTTATCCCACATTCCAATAGGGTTGAAATACCTGTGATAAAATCTTTGGACCAAATTTCCCGCTTTAAGTATTTTTTTATATTTTTTGGAAAAGAAGAAGACATACATTACCCAAAATGATATCGGGTTCATCAGAAATTGAAGTAGCGGCCTGTCGTTCAATGGTGGTGTCGACCGATGGCGTGCGAGGTTGCGTGATTGGAAGAAATGTCAATATTTTCTTTTTTTCAGGTATCAGCTTGGTGGCGCGGAATCTAGATGACCCAGGCGATACAGCGGAGCCCACGTTCCCTACTCAGACCCAACCAAAAAATAAAAATAATATAAAATTAATTAAAAATTTAAAATAAAAAAATAAAAAAAATAAAAAATTAATAATAAAAAATGATAAAAGTAAAGAAAATTAGATAAAAATAAATGAAAATAATAAATTAGATTTAAATAACATAAAACAAATATAATAAGAAAGAAAAAAATAATTAGAATAAAAAAGTAAAAATTTAACCTCCTAAGCAAGAGGATAAACTTTTATATCAACAATTTCAACATCAAATAATTGACAAATAGTTTAAAATAGTGAAAACAAGAAATTAAAATAAATATTAAAAAAAAAAAAAAAAATCAAAACCTCCCAAGCATGAGGATAAACTGCTATATTCATAACAAAACATAAAAATAAAAAAACATTAGAAAATTAATAAATGAATAAAAATAATCAATCAAAACAAAAATTAATAAAATTTAAAAATAAAATATATATAGGGGGCCGGTTTTCGCACCGCCCAAATCCTGCCTCGCACCGCCTTTTGACGTCAGGAGGATGTCGAGTTTTTTTGCATTTTTTAAATATTTTTAAAAAATACTTCTAATGGTCCTAAAGCTACCCAATTTTTTTGACAACCTCCTGAGCCCCTCTGCCACATATTCTGAGCTTTTTAGCTCAAAAAAAAACATAGAAGTACTCCTTATTTAGGGAGTGCACTAAATCAAAAAAAAAAATAAAAAAAATGGTTAACGCGGGAAATATGGGCTAAAACTTTTATCACATGTATTTCCACACTATTAAAATGGGGGAAAAAAACTTTTATCTACGAGGGAGCAAAAAAAATCACTTTTACGTTTACTTTTGTAAAATTTTGATACATGCGCCTGTTTTCGCAAAAGTAAACGTAAAAGTGACTTTCTTTGCTTCCCCGTGGATAAAATTTTTATCCCACATTTTGATAGTGTGGAAATACATGTGATAAAAGTTTCAGCCCATATTTCCCGCGTTAACCATTTTTTTTATTTTTTTTTGGATTTAGTGTACTCCCTAAATAAGGAGTACTTCTATGTTTTTTTTTGAGCTAAAAATCTCAGAATATGTGGCAGGGGGGCTCAGGAGGTTGTCAAAAACATGTGGTAGCTTTAGGACCATTAGAAGTATTTTTTAAAAATATTTAAAAAATGCAAAAAAACTCGACATCCTCCTGACGTCAAAAGGCGGTGCGAGGCAGGATTTGGGCGGTGCGAAAACCGGCCCCCTATATATATATATATAAGTTTTATCTCCTCAGCAAGAGGGTAAACTGCTTGTTCAATCATTAAAAAGTAAAAATAAATATAATATAATAATAATAAAAATTAGGGCATTACTAAATACACGCAGTCGGCCCACAAACTCACCCGGTATCGACCGCGCGGGAACCGGCCGCGTGCACGCGGCTTTCCGCAAACACACACGGTTTTTAAACCGTGTGTATTTGAAAAAATAAAAAGAGGGAAAATTTCTTTGGGGTCTAAAAACCCCAGAGAAAATTCCTCAAAATTTTTGGAAGAGTTTTGCCCCCCCAAAAAATTAATCAAAAAAAAATGTGTTGTTTTTAGCAGATTTACACTGAGAGATTTTGTTTTTATGAGAGAGAGAGTGAGTTTTTGAACGAGCAGCAGAGGGACTTGGGACCAGTTGGTAATGGATAAAAAAAGGCTCAAACTCGATAATTTTATTTCAGAGAATGAGACAAGTATAAAAAGGAAACAATACATGTCACAACAATGTGACATGTTCATCTGAGAGACTAAACTGCAATCAGGACTAATTAATCTAATTCTTCTGTAACACTAAAATGGAAACAGGATAAAATCAAGCTCTTCTGTGACACTAAAATGGAAACAGGATAAAATAAAGTTCTTCTGTGACACCATAATGGAGACAGGGTAATAAAATTACTATGAATAACTAAACTGGATTCATACTAATTTGCTAAAGTAAATCATCTCAATGAAAACTAACAAATAGAGATCAAGGAGGAAAATATATAATTTTATTTATAATTATGAGATAAAAATAAAATAAAATGACAAATATTGAGATCACTATATAGGAGGAAAGCAAACAGTGATAGAAAAACAACAAAATGATTTGTAAAGGGCCCCAAAACGTTATGAAGGGGTCCTTTCCTGTGAAAAAAGAAATGATGGGGGTTGATATCAACCCCCAAACTATAATTTAGCCAAAAAAAAAAACAAAAAAGAAAAAAAAAACAGTTTGTCAAAAATAAAAAATAAAAAAAATGGTTTTGGGAGAGAAGGCCCCAAATAATTGGCAGATGCCTGTGTCCTGTGGAAAAGAGAAAAGAAAGAAAAGACAAAGAGAAACTGAAAGAAAAAATAAGTAAAAAAAGAAATAAAGAAGGAATTAAAAAGAAATAAAAAAGAAAGAACAAAGAAACAACAAAAAAAAAAAGAAAAGGAAAGAAAAATCTAAGAAAGAAACAAGAAAAAGCAAAATCTAAGAAAGAAACAAGAAAAAGGAAAAATGAAATAAAAAAGAAGAAAAAAGTAGCAAGAAATAAAGAAAAGATGAAATTTAAAAAAAACAAAAAAGAAAGAAAAATTGGAATAAACCTAAAACAAAATGAAGAGGGAACAGAGTAAAAAAAAATAAAAAATTATTTATTTATATGCTTCATCTTTTTTCTTTCTTTTCTCTCTCTTCTTTTATTTGATTTTTTTTTTTCCTTTTATCTGGTTTTTTTGTTTTTTTCTTGTTTCTTTCTTCTTTTCAATTTTTTTTGTTCCTTTTTCTTTCTTTCTTTTTCTTTTCCTTTTTATTTTTCTTTTTATATTTATATTTATTTTCATTTTCATTTTTATTCTTATTCTTATTTTTATTTTTATTTTTATTTTTATTTTTATTTTTATTTTTATTTTTATTTTTATTTTTATTTTTATTTTCATTTTTATTTTTATTTTTATTTTTATTTTTATCTTTTATTTCTTTCTGTATTTATCTCTTTCTTTATTTTTTCTCTCATTTTTATTTCTTTAATTTTGTTATTCCTTTCCTTTTGCTTTTTTTTCTTTTCCTTTTTCATTTTTCCTTTTGCCTTTTGTCTTTCTTTGTCTTTCTTAATTGTTATTGTTACTTTTCTTCTTCAAAGGGTTTACCAAAGCCCCCTAAGGTTGAACTCCACAAGAAATGGGCATCTGCCAATTTTTTGGGGGCCTTCTCTCCCAAAACCATTTTTTTTGTTTTTTGTTTTTGACAAACTGTTTTTTTTTTTTTCTTTTTTGTTTTTTTTTTGGCTAAATTTATAGTTTGGGGGTTGATATCAACCCCCATCATTTTTTTTTCCATGGGACAGGACCCCTGGATAACGTTTTGGGGCCCTGTACAAATCAGTTTTCTGATTTTATTATTTTTTTTTGATTAATTTTTTGGGGGGGCAAAACCCTTTCAAAAATTTTGAGGAATTTTCTTTGGGGTTTTTAGACCCAAAAGAAATTTTCCCCTTTTTATTTTTTCAAAAACACGTGGTTTAAAAACCGCGTGTGTTTGCGGAAAACCACGTGTACGCGGCTGGTCCGTGCGCGGTCAAAACCGCGTGAGTTTGCGGGCCGACCACGTGTATTTAGTAATTCCCAAAAATTAAATAATTAAATTTTTGAAAAATTATACATAAAAAATTAAAACTGTTCATTTGAAAATTAGCAGATTCAACTCAACATTCAAGATGAAGATTGAAGATAAATTCAAGAAACTGAAGGCAAAATTAATGAATTTTGAATTGAAATTCAGTGTTTTCAAATAAATATTTTAGAATTTAAATTTGAGTTAATATGATTGTTTAGAATTAATCAAATGAATGAAAAATCTTTTGCGAAGGAAAACAAAGAGTTTGATGCAAATTTCAGACTAAACTTGACTATTATGAAGAAATAATTGAATAAATAAATTAAAATTAATAACTGTCAATTAAGAGGACTTGAAGACATCAAGAAATACTTGGATAAAGATCCCAAGAAGGGGGTATCAAATCATTTCCGTCTTTCAAATCACCTCAAAAATAAAATAAATATATAAATGAAATTAAAGAAAGAACATTCAAAAGTCAAGCCCTGGCACAGAGTCAGAGGGTAGTGTTTATTAATCATAAATGAAATTAAAGAAAGAACATTCAAAAGTCAAGCCCTGGCACAGAGTCAGAGGGTAGTGTTTATTAATCAAAATTTATTATTAATTATTATTCAAAATAAATCAAGAAAGAAGAAAGAAATTAGCTTAAATTAATCATTAAATTTTAAAAAAAAGAAGAATTTTGAAGTTGTAAGAAGTCAAGAAAATTATATCAAAGAAGTTAAGTTTTGGAAGAAAATTTGAAAGAATTGAAAATGATTTTAGAATGAAGAAATTAAGTCAAAATTTTTACTGAATTTAGAACCAGGCTTCTATTGAAATTGTCTGGGGACAGACAATAAGTTGGGGGAGGATGTGGTACCCCAAAGTGGACTCAATAAAAATTTTATTATTTCACCATGAAGGAGCAGGAATTCTTCACTTTTTATTTCATAAATTGATTCCAAACCTAAAATAACCCCTAGTCACTCACCAAAGTTACATCAATAACTCCATTAGTTTAAGAGCTACTTAGAATAAATTTCATAAACATAAAATAGAGGGTATCAAAGTTAGTTTGAAATCCGCAAAATTACTTTTGGATTTCAACCAAATTTGCCATTTCAAATCCGCCACTTTTTTTTCAAAAAAATTAATTATTTCACCCTGGACGTATCAAAGTTAACACCCAAACAACCAATCGTTTGGAAAAAAATATAAAAGGTCACCACTTTCAATTCCACGTCAGCAACCCAGCACAAAACTTCACACTTCATTGAAAGCACTCCACAAGCATCAACACATTTACCAACCTCATTCTCAATCTGTATCCAATGCCCGCCAAAAGAAAATCAACAAGAAACCGTCAAACCAATATCGAAGATCAACCTCCCCCCCAAAAGACATCAGCATCCCCCAACAAGAAACCCATCACTCCACAAGCAACTCAATTGAATCCAACAAATGCAAAATCATTTGGCCAACTGAAGAAGGAGGATCACCTCACACTTGTTAACTGGCTCAAAACTGGGAAAAACTACAATGTTTGTTTTGGCACTGAAAGTGAAACAAAAGTTGGGCTACGACCATCCTCTAAAGCAAATGGTTTTCAGCTAATGGCCGAAGAGCTGAGAAAAAAGACAAAAGGTAGGCTAGATCTCACCTCAAAACAAATGCAAGAACGTTTTAAACATTATCAAAATAAGTATTGAAAGGCACAACTCTTGTCTTTGTCAACTGGATTTGGTGTTACCGATCAACATATCCCCCAAGGGGAAATGTTGGGGAATAGTTTTTTTTTTTTTTGCTTAGCCATTGTGATGGGAGAGCCGGAAGTGCTCAGCAGTGCTCAGCAGCTTCACTGGGAACCTAGGTCCCCAATTCAACTTTGCATAACTGCTATGTTGGGAAAAGCCCTGGTGCTCATCAGTGTTCAGCACACTGCACTTGCCCTCAAGAGTTGCACTTGGACAGAAGCACTGGTTACACTGTGAGGTAAGCACTAGACAAGTGTAGTGGCACTGTGATGGCAGCACTAGTTCTGTTGTGGTGCAAAAAGATGTTTTGTAACTAACTGTGAGTAGGTAACTTTTCTTTTTCTTTTTCTTTTTCTTTTTCTTTTTCTTTTTCTTTTTCTTTTTCTTTTTCTTTTTCTTTT
>KN361931.1:0-11457 GCA_000785685.1 Uromyces viciae-fabae
ATCAATTTATGTCACTTAAATGTCACATGTTTTTCCGCTCGCTCAATAAGTTAAACATAAAAATAATAAAATTAATGCGTTAATATTTTTTTTCATTTCTTAAAAAATTCGAACTCAATCATCACACTCGATCAAGTCAAATCAACTCAACTCATTAATTCAACTATTTTTTTCTTCATTTCTTTTCTTCTTTCATTTCTTTTTATATTTTCCTATTCTATTCTGTCTATCCATTTCATATAGTTAAAATCAACGTGTCTGGTGAGATCTCAATCCCTCTTCACTTTATCTTAAATGATAACAACCAACTAACATACAATCAATTCAGTGATCAAACAACAACAAAATATCTTGTCTTCAAATTGCTCTTAATTATCTCATCAATCCTTTGTGTCGAGTTTGTTTCCCTTTCATTCTAAACTATATTCTTATTTGTTCTTTTTCTCAATGGTTCTAACTTTTTTATTCTTTCAGTTTATTGCTCCTAGAAATATATATCTTTTAATCAATCAAAAAGTCTTATAGAGCAAATTTAATTTTTTATCTAAAATTCAGATCCCCACTCCTCTTTCATCAAACCATCCCATCAGCTCTCTCTCCTCTAAAACTATCCCCCTCTAATCTTAACAGATTTACAGTCTCGGTGCTCCCAGTCAACCTAGTTCTCCTATGATTGTTTTCTGAATCAAGTTCAATTTTCTGGTTCAACCATCCCAACAATCAACCTATCTATAACTTCAAATTGAGAAGCAAGATCCTTCATTCAACTCAATTTCATTCATTTTACTTCTTCTTGGAATCTGGTCTCTTTCATTAGAATCACCCAATTCACTTTATAAATCTCATCAAACTTCATTCAAGTCGATCTCGGAAACGGTTCGCTTTATGGATAAACCTTTGCTGGCAAACTTGTAGAGCTTGATCTCATCTTTCCAATGAATCCCAAGTCATTCCAAACGGTTTATTAATTAAGAAGTTATAGCGATTTTAAATTGAAGAAGCATTTTTTCTTGAAATAAGTTTTAGATCTTTATCGTCTGTTCGTGAGGAGGGGTGTCAGTTTTCTAGTGCTTTAGTCTTCCACTCACATCCTCTCACCTTATCTCCTCTCACCTTTTCTCCTCACACCTATCTCTTTTATATTTTAAAATAAAAATAAATAATTTTTTTTGCTAACCTCATAGATTTGTAGTTGTCTGTGTGGTTTAAATAGGTTATCTAGTGTGTAGTTGCTTATAATCTAGAATTCATTATTAAATATCATCATGTGTAGTTGTGATGATATCTTTTATTTTTTTAGTACTTATACCATGTGTAGTTGTGGTATATTTATTTAGTTAGTCTAATTCCATGTGTAGTTGTGGAATCAGTCAGGTAGCTAAGTAGTTATTCTATGTGTAGTTGTAGAATTAATTACTTAGTTTTTTTATTGTTTTGTCATGCGTAGTTGTGACAAAATATTAGTTTCTAATCATGTGTAGTTGTCATTAGATTATTTAGTTTTACTGGTATGCCACAATCTGTGACATATTCTTTCTTTATATTTTTCTCAATTCTTTTTGAAATAAAAAATCATCAAGTTTTGAGCCTAAAAGTTTTCTCCTCTTTCAAAAATCTCTCTTTCTAAAAATCTCCCAGTACTAAAGCTATAAAACTAACATCATCCACAGCTAGCTAGTTGAGGAGTATAGCTATTGAAGTATTTCCGCAATCAATACTGTTGTGGTCCCACAGTACAGTTTTTTTTTTTTTGAGTTTTTTTGGGGCGGATTCATTTTTTTTGGGTGGCATGGTTGGGGATGTCAGAATAATCAACTTGATTGCAATAATTTAAAAAGAATTAAAAATTCACTAACAATAAATAGTGAGTTAAAATTAATTAAAAACATAAAATAAAAATTGAAAATAATGAAACTAATTAAAAACAATTAAAATAAAATATTTGCAGATGAAAATAAACCAGAAGCATTGGTAATACCTGCTAAATATTATATGGAATAAAAATTAGGCTAAAATACAAGAGATAAAACTTGTAAGTCTAATTACATAAAATATCTGCAAAATATTAAAATAGCAGAAAAATAAAAATAATAATGAAATGAAAACCTTAAATTTAAAATATAAAAATATATAAAATGATTTAATAAAAATCATGGAATGAAATCATTCATGATGTAATGATTCAAGAAGTTAAAAGAATTGTTAATGATTGTTTTCATTCATTTTGTTTTTAGGTTTAAACGATGTAATCAATCAATTTAGCTGTTCTTTTGGATCAGCTTGAATTGATTCATAAAAATTCAAAAAGAAGATAAAATCTCTTTTTCCTTTTTCATAAATAATAAATTAAAAAATTTAAAAAGCATTCAAAATATATTTTCATTATTTTTCAAATTATCATTTCTAAATAAATAAATTAAATTAAATTTACTTCTATATCTATTAAATTTCTTTTCAAAGAATATTATTAAAATAGCATTATTAAAATTTAAACTATTTTTTGCTTTATTATTAAAATCATTCAAATCAAATTAATAATATTATCTTTATCCTCATTATTCTTTGAAGATTAATCATTAACATTATAATATATTATCTTATAAAATTATTATTTATCAGAATAACTAGTATTAATTATCTTATATTATTTTAATATCTATTAAAACAATCTTATACTACATTTTGAATTAAAATAAGGCAATACTTGATTTTGCCTTTAGGTAAATAAATTTCTTCATTAAACTTATAAGCTTATTTAAAGGAAAAATATTTGAGCATTAAAATTTTAGTAAATATGATAAATAAAATTATGCTGTATTCTCTTCTGAAAATAAAATAATTTTCTTGAGTTGCCTATAATTTTCACAGGGGATTTGTGGAATGGAATGGGGAAGGGAGTGGTGTGGGGTGGATGATGGAAGTGGTGAGTGAGCAGAGGATGAATGAATGAGATGATAACAGGGGGGAGAGAGGGATGAAGCCAACATGAAACAGAGCTTTCAGAAGCCCCCAAAAAACTTTTCATGCAAAATTAACTGCATGCACTCGCAGTGTCTATTCTGAAATCCCCTAATACTAGAGGGTTTCAGAGTAGACCCTATGCGTGCATGCAGATCTTTCTGATTGGCAGGCACCCCACAAAAAAAAAATCTACTCTGAGTGCCCCATCACCACTTTTTTTCAGTTCAGATCCAGCTCTCCCTCTTTCTTACCAGTTCTTGTGTGAATGAATAATTCCTTGTTGACATTCAAGATTCTTTTCTTACCTAACCCTAATCCTAAACACAAGCCTAGCTACCTAAGCCAAACCCTAAAATCATAATCCAAACCTAATCTATTTCTCTACCAGAATCTTGTAACTTGTGTATTTCTGAGGAATCTTGAAACATCCCCCATTTCTACCTCCATCTCATCTCTCTCCATCCTCCCTACTTCAACGCATTCCCACCCTTTCCTTCCCTTTTCTCTCTCTCTCTCTTGGTCATGCTACGGATTTCAAAAATATTTTTGACAATCAAGAACTTAAAAAATGTACTATGGCTGCATGTTTTTGACTGGGCTTCAAAAATCTGATGGACAATAAAATTGACGCCAGCAAAAAATGTGATATTGAAAATTTAATTGCTCAGCTAATTGGCATCAAGAATTGTAGGTACTTGAACCCTTACAGACAGGTTGCAAGAGCCCCTGAACTTTTCAATTTCTTTTGCAATCTTGATGCTGGATGATTCAAACAAGAGTTCAGAATGTCACTCAAATCATTTATCCATCTCTTGAATGTTATCCAGGAACACCCCATCTTGTAAAATTAATCAAACATAGCTCAAGCTCCCCCTCTCCAGAAACTTCTAGTCACCCTCAAAAGGCTCAGAAATTTTGGTAATGATGCATCTGTTGGTATTCTAGCTAGGTCACCAGCAGAAATTGGGGGACACCTGCCACCAGTTAACACAGGTATCTCAGTGGCTACTGTTTTTCTTACTTAAAAGCATACCATAATTATGTTCAATGTACAGTGACTGTGCATTTAAGTTGCATTGGAATAATCAATCAGTAAGATTCAAGTAAGAGCGTAAGTAGTGTGAAAGTTACCACATGACAACTTCCAGCAGGTGTCATCCAATTTGTGCTGGTGGGTTCTTCCGCATCTAGGAGGGCACATTCATTTCTTTTTCCACTTAGGTCATAGAAGCAATTGTCTCATCGGAAAATTAATTAATGATTTATTTTTCTCTGAGATTTTCTGTCAGGTTTTATAAGTTATCTTTAAGACATGCTTTATCTCACTAATGACTTATTTTTTTTGCCCTTCCCCCCTTCCCTTCCTTAACTTTTTTTTAACCATGGGTTGGTTTTGTGTGGGTGATTTCCTGGCCCAATGCAAATACACATAAAGCAATCTCAGACTGGGTTGAAAAAACAACTGGGTTCCGGGCATGTAATGGCATCATTCCCCCATTTTTTCGCCACTAGCCAACCAACCCCAGATTGATCCCAAAGATTATTCATCTTATAAGGGCCCTTGCAAGGTGGTGACACTGGTTATGTGGGATGAAAAGCAAAGAATTATGTACACTCTTATCAAAGTAACTTTAACATAAATTGTAAAAGGAAATATAACCCTACTTTTAAAAATGAGTTTTTATTTTTTGTTATTTCTTCATTTGAAGAATTAAATTTTTACTGATATAATTTTTATGCTTTATTTTATTTTTATTAAAAATGCTGTCATTAAAGATAATAAGAAAAATCAGAAATACATGCACAAGGAATTATTTTAAAAGAATTTTTCAATTATTTTTATGTAAGAATTTTTATTTTTTACTGCAATGATTAAATACTGCAGCAAAGCTTTATTAATCATTTAATTGAAAATAATTTCATAGCTAATCATGATTTCATGATTGCTATGATTTTTTTGTGAAATTATTATTTCAAAAATCAATTCAATTCAAAGTAAAATATTTTTTATGAAAAATTATTATTGATTAATTTTTCCTTTTTCTAAATTATTAAAATATAGGTTTTAATAAACAATCAAATTAACATTAAAAATTCTATTAAAATTATCAAATCATGTTATATCTAGTAATAAATTATTATTATCTTATTATTAAAATCTATATCAAATCAATTATAATTTGTTGTAATTAAATAAATATTATCTTAACACTATTTCTTTCTTATATATTTTCATATCATTTTCTTTTATTCATTTCTTATTATTTTTAACAACTTAAATAATCCCTTATTATTATTATTATAATTATGATTTATTTTATTCAGAAGAGTTTCAGTTCTGCCTTCAGGTTGTTATTTATAGGGTTTTGATTTCCGCACATGGTCAAACCACGTTTACACACGGTTTTGACCACCAGGGGACTTCAGTTTTTTTTTTGTTTTTCAGATATTTTTAAAAAATACTTTTGATAGCTCTAAAATTACCAAAGATTCTTCCTAGTATCCTGAGCCCCCCTGCTTCGTATTCTGAAGTTTTTAGAGCCAAAAGAAATATGGAAGTACTCCATATATATGGATTACACAAAATCAAAAAACAAATGAAAAAAAGTAGTTAATGCGGGAAATATGGGCTAAAACTTTTATCACATGTATTTCCACCCTATTGGAATGTGGTATAAAAAGATTTATCCACGGGGAAGAAAAAAAATTCTGTTTTACGTTTACTTTTGCAAAAAAATTGGTTAATGTACCAAAAGTTTGCAAAAGTAAAAGTAAAACGTACTTTTTTCTCTTCCCTGTGGATAAAATTTTCATCCCACATTTCAATAGGGTGGAAATACATGTGATAAAATTTTTAATAAAGTGTTCAAATTATGAACAATCAAAACAATAAAGTGATTTTTAATATTTTGTTTTTATTTTTTATTATTTTTTATTATTATTTTGTGTTTGATTTTATGAAAGATTTTTTTAATTGTTTGTTGAATTTGTTGGAGCGCCCGCGCTGACCCAATAGCTGTGTGCTGCGGAAACGGATCTGTCAAGCATGTCGTGTCAACCAGTCAAAGGAATTCTTGCAGTTTTTCTTTTTTGTTTACTTTTCATTTTTCATTTTCTTCATTCTAATTCTTCAATCCTTGTCAACTCCGTCTCAACCAATCAGAACTCAATCTGATCGAAGCACAATTGTCAGTAAAATAAAAATCAAGTTCAATCGAATACTAGCGTACTAGTTTAGGAGGAGCTAGAGAGGAGTGTCTGGGCAGGTACTTGTCAAAATTCAATTTCTCAGATCTTTTCATTTGTTTCTTCTTGTTCTGTCCGAAAAATTTTTTCCTTTCATATATCTTTTTCCATTTTTCTATTTCTATCTATAGTCTGTGTCTCATCAATAAAAGAAACTAATCCCCACTCAATCATATTAAATAAATAAAATCAATCACTCAGGCTTCTTCTCGCAGTGAACAATCCTTCTAGTATTCAACATATTTATTGTCTTGATATTAAAATACTAAAAAACTCAATTTAGGTAAAAAAATTAATTCTCTTTATTTTTAAATTTGTTTAAATCAGAAAAATCATCTAAAAATTGTTTTTGTTTTTTATGTCAAAGTTTTACTACTATTAAGTTTGAAATCAATTCTACTTCAAAAACGTTTTCCAATCTCATATCCCTACATGGTAGCGTGAGTTGGTTGCTTGGTAGAACAAACTCAAAGATAGAAGAAAAAATTTAGTTTATTCCTGAAGAATTTTTGAGCGGTATGAGCTGAATGCTCTGCTGACTGGGCTGATGATGTAAGTCAAGGATGAAGGGTTTTTACTTTTATAGTTAAAGCATAACTGATTGGACTTATTCCCAGAAGGGACTTGGGAGAAAGATTAAGATAAACCAATGATTTTTATTTCATTATTTGTAAATCTAAACTTATGGTATTTACAACAATGAATATGCAATTTGATTCTAGAATAATAATGGTTTTACTTCAACACAAGAAGAACTATTTATTTTACTTCAACACAAGAAGACTATTTTTACTTCAACACAAGAAGAAAATTTTTACTTCAACACAAGAAGACTATTTATTTTAACTTCAACACAAGAAGAACTAAATATTTTAATATTTTAAATTCAATATGCTACTTAGTAGATTACTTGAATAACTAATTTTGATTGGATTGAAATTGTAACTTGAGGTGAGAGCTTAATCATGTGAGAGTCAAAAATTTAGGACTAAAAATTCAACAATTCCAAAATGGCCGATCAACCGAGTTCATTAAAACAGGCAGCGGAGAGTCCAATGATTGAAGAATCATCTGATGAAGGCGAAAATATAAAAATTAAAATCCCACTCCTTACCCGTAACAACTGGACAGAATGGAGAACGATGATGACTGCCGTTCTGGTTAGCAAGGGACATGAAGAACTTCTAAACGCGACTTGGTTAAATACGACAGTACAAACTAAGCAAGGTCCGATGAAGAATAGTGAAACAAAGAAAGGAAAGAGAAAAAATGGCATAGGTTTCGGGTTGTTATACTCATCAGTATCGGAGGAATTCAAACCAATGCTACTAGGTGTGGGCGGGAACTACGCTCAAGCTCTTTCTATTCTCATCAAGACTGTAGGCAAAAGTTCAATCATCATACTATGTGATTGACTATTTTTGCTTGTTACATTGACTTACAAACCAGGTACTTCGATTAGAAGTCATATTACTCAATTCACTTCCTTGTATATGGCGGTTCTCTTGTGCATAAAAGAAAACAATGACATTATGAATGTATCGACAGCAATGGCTGGCGCATTTTTTCTGAAAAGTTTCCGGAATGATGAGGAACTTAATCCTCTAGTTCAGAATTTATTTGATACAAAACCATTTACGTACGAAAATCTCTCTGATCAAATGATTACCGAGGCAAATCGTCGGGAACAAAAAGAAAACGAACTAGAATTACTAGCAAATGTATCAATGAATAATTTAAAAGGAAACTTTCAACCAAATAAGTCATCAAATCGTAATGAATACACAAATAGTTTTAAAACAAAAGAAAAGAAGAAAAACAAATATCGATCAGTTGCTCCGACAAGAAATAACAAAGAAAATAAATCAAAAGGCACCTCAAACCCGTTATCCTCCGATCCCGATATAAAAAAATTGATAGCCAAGCAAATTAAATTAATGATGAAGAATCCGGAGGCGCATTTGATAGAAAATTGTTCAAGTTCAGAGAGTTGTTCAGAAGAGGAAAACGTGGTGGAATCAGCTACATCCGAAGACTCTGAAGAATCAGGTTTTATCGTTACTGAGGAAACAAGCTTTCAAATAGGAAAAAATGATCACTCAAAATTGCAACTAGTCTTAGATACGGGTGCAACGAAATCTACAGTTGCCGACATCTCGTTACTCACAAAACCTCAAAAAATATCGAAATCTATGAGAACATATTCTGGATCTATAGATATTACGCATGTCAAAAGCCTGCAATTAGGAAAATATTAAATTTACCCGGTTTTTTTCGCTCCTTCTGGAAAATGTAATTTGATCTCCATGTCTCAACTTGAAGATCACGGTTTTCGAATTGTACACAAGAATAAAATGCTGCTACTCAGACGCGAAGACACCGTTATCTGTAAATTCCCTCGTGTTGGGGATCTATACATAGCTTCTGTGTCAAACTCTACATCGTTTGGCACAGTAATGAATCTCGGCTCTGAAGATATCAAGAAAGACTGGCATCTAACTCTAGGTCACCCCTGCGACAAGTATCTCAAGCAGTTTTTTAAATTGAACAATCTAAAATGGTCAGAGAGCTGTGGCTCATCCAAATCATGCAAAATATGTAAAAGTGCTAAACTAACTAAAACTCCGCATAGTAACCCTCTTCCATCTGCTAAAATGCCTTTTCAAAAACTACACATGGATGTTCTTCAAATCTCTCCTCAATCAAGAAATAGTTTAAAATATATTTTAGTTATTGTAGACGATTTCTCTATACTTAATAGAATTTATATGATACAAAAGAAATCGGAATGTGAACAAAAATTTTTATCTTACATTGCCGAAATAAAAAATAAACTAGATATTACACCGGCTATTCTCCATACTTATTGAGGCGGAGAATTTGGTTCCAAATCATTTTTACAAGCAATCGAAACTTTAGGAGTAGTTCTTGAACAAGGTCCTGCAAACAACCCTCAAACGAACGGGCTTGCAGAACGCTTCAATCGATCAATCTTAACTAAAATGAGATGCATCCTGGCACAATCATCTTTGCCCCTCAACCACTGGGATGAAGCCGCCAAATTCTCGTCCTCAATGTTAAACATGCTACCGTCAAAATCCCTTAAGTGGGAATCACCAGTAAGTATCCTCTCTAAGCAAAAGAAGACTCTTGACCCAATCAGGGATATCAGCAAGCTGATTCCCTTTGGTCTCAAGGTACACCTACATATCACTCGCTTCTGTCTAAACCATTGCTATATCTTGGATTTGAACCATTATCCAATGCAATGCGGTTTTTCAATCCTGTTTCTCGACGCATTGTAATCAGTCGTGATTACACTCCCTCAACTTCTAAATTCAAGTATGACAGTACGTCATCTGTGAAAAAACCTCCTTCCACTCTTCCTATACAGATCTACATTCATCCGGTCTCCTCATCTATTACAGAAAAAACCAGAAATCCACCAGCATCTCCTACTGCCCAGGATGACTGTGTGATTTCCAAAAATTTACCATCAAACACATTGGTTGAAAATACGTTAAACTCAAGCAAAGATTTAACCCCCTCTAGCCCTAGTCAATCTCATGGAGTACCCTCTTCCGCGGTGCAAGAAGTTGTTTCAACTGTTAAAACTAAAAAGAAACCATCAAAATACTACACTTACATTCCGGCTGATGAGCCTCCAGCAAAAGAAATCATTGCTGATCTTATTCCTCAACATGTTTTAACAACTAACCGTCCAGGCCGGCTTCTTACTCACAATTCATCATCAAATGCTGAACAATTGAATATCATGGAGGAAAATCTTGATAATTTTGATGGAGATGATCCCGACGATGAGCTCAATCTCTCTCAAATTGTCTCTATGGATGATGCTCTTAATAATCGCCAAGAAGCTGATGAATGGAGGAAAGCAATGCAGTCTGAATTCGATTCTCTCGTTCAAAAAGATACCGGTACTCTAGTCAAAAATCCCGGAAATGATAAGATTATAGGTGGGATGTGGATTATATCTAAGGAAATGAACGAATTTGGTCAAGTTCAAAGATACAAGGCACACTGGGTATGTTTCGGGAATCATCAAGTTCATATGAAACATTTTTTTGAAACATATTCATCAGTTTCTTGAAATGAATCACTTAAATTGCTCTTGTCACTCGCGGTAAATCAAGGATTGTACGTGTATCAATTCGATGCCGAAACGGCGTTTCTATATGGAGAAATCAATGCTTCCATCTATGTAGCACAAGTTCTGGGTTTTGAACATCCAGGAAAAGAATCTCATGTGTGGCGCTTGAATAAGTCACTCTATGGAACACATCAAGCACCACGTAGGTGGAAGGGCCATCTGACTTCGACTTTATCCAGCCTTGGACTTCATGCCTCAACTATTGATGACAGTTTGTATCATACGGCAAACAAATCAATCATGCTTCACATGCATGTTGATGATGGGCTCCTGGTATCCAAATCTGAAGAGGATATTCTTAAATTTCTGGAACGTCTTAAGAAACACTATAAACTAAAAATTAAGAAAAATCCCACTCAACATTTGGGATATACACTCGACTGGAAATCTGATGGATCACTAATGCTACATCAATCCGACTATGTAAAGAAAATTCTCGACGTCTTTGATATGACCGATTGCAATCCTGTGTCTACTCCTGCTCCAGCAAACCTGCAACAAATCATGTGCAGAGATTCACCTCCTTTTGATATTACGACTATGCAAAGAGCGGTGGGTATGTTACATACTCTAGCGCTACATAAGCAACCCGACATAACATTCACCACTAACATCTTAGCTCAGAATGCCACAAAAGCCACGCTGGCCCACTGGGGAGCAGTCAAGCATCTGTTTCGTTATTTGAAGGGATCCTCAACTATTGGTCTTCATTTCCGCAAACAGCCGAATCAAGCGATCTTGTGTGGATGGGCTGATGCCGACTACGCAAAAAGTGAGATTGATAAAAAGTCAACATCTCGGTTTGTAGTCACGTGTTTTGGGAACCCGATATGCTGGACAACAAAAAAGCAACCAATTGTTGCTCAATCAACAATGGAAGCTGAGCTTGTAGCTATCAACTTGTGTGCTAAGAAGCTTCATTGGGTCTCTAAGTTGGCTGTTTCTTTAGATCTCAAGATCCCTGTTCCTCAAGTAATGAACAATAATATTGGTGCAGTTTTAGCCAGCAAAGAATCGAAAATCAATGCGGAAAGCCAACATATTGAAATCAGATTTCAATATGTCAAGGATCTAATAGC
>KN361932.1:5328-15802 GCA_000785685.1 Uromyces viciae-fabae
ACTGGTATGGTCCAAAGATTTCTTGAAAAGAAAACTTGTAATCCTCAGTGTAAAATCTCCCCAGATAAACTTTGGCAGATTTTTGTTTACATCACATACTCTCTATAGCTTTTGCAGATGATTTTTTTTTCTCAGAACTGGAATGATGAACCACCAGGGCCTACAGCCCTCCAGTTCAACAGAAAAATACGTGAAAAATTGAGTAATAGCAGGTTTCAAATGGAAAAGTTATTATATTTTACCCCAGATACAAATATAAAAGAAATTGAATTGAATAAAATTATTTTTTAATCATATTCTACATAAAATCAGAAGTCTAACATGACCAAATTGTGAATTCCATGAAAGTTGGTGAGTCACTTCTGTAGGAACACTTAAAGTTTTTCAAAAATTTGGATTTTATGTGCAATTAAGAAAATCAATCTTGAATACCCTTATAAAATTTTGTTATGCTGACATATTGTGTTTTTAAGAAATCTTGGTGCATTTTGGAAAAACTTATTTCTGAGAGAGGCTGTACTATTGAAGAAAATGGATTTTTGGCTAATCCACAGCATTGGGGAGCCAGGAATTCAATGGTTGAGCCTGTCTTGAAGTCCTGAAACCCAAAATTGAAGCTTGGAGGAAGAGGAGAAGTGTCCAAGAAAGTTCAAGCTTTTTTAAAAAACACAATATGTGCTAAGTTTTTGGCTAATCCACAGCATTGGGGAGCCAGGAATTCAATTGTTGAGCCTGTCTTGAAGTCCTGAAACCCAAAATTGAAGCTTGGAGGAAGAGGAGAAGTGTCCAAGAAAGTTCAAGCTTTTTTAGAAAACAAAATATGTGCTAAGTGAAAACAATAATTGAACCATCAATATGAGGTGCAATGATAATTTGAAATAAAGCCCTTGTATTTGGGTTTAATCAACACGCATAATACAAAAAAAAATATATGAAAAGATGTTGATAAAAGTTAGAAAATTTAAAATTGACAAAACATTTTGGACAAGCCATTTATAATCTTTTCAAGTGGGCTGTTTCAAAAAAAAAAAAAAATTATATTTGCATGCAATGGAATGTGGGATAAACCCTGAGATAAATTTGAGATAAACCGGATGTATACATGGGATAGTCCTGAGATAGACCTGAGATAAACTGAGATATACCTGAAATAGACATGAGATAAAAATCAGTTAGACATTGGATAGAACCTCAAATGACCTGAGATATTTTCTAAAATAAAACTGACATAAAATGGATATAGGAAACGGATAAAAGATTTATAGACCACTTGATATGACGTAGAGAGGAGGAGCCACCCTCATGTGGGTGCCATCCTTTTTTTCCTGGTGATATATTGTATGCACCAACGGGCAAGCCTCAATCATTAAGACTATTATTACTATTTGCATTAAACAATAATTTAAAAATTCATCAGTTAGATGTTAAGAGTGCTTTCTTAACAGCACCTTGAGAAGAAAAAGTTATGCTCTTACCGCCTTCAGGTTACAATTGTGAAGAAGGAATTATTTTTGAATTAAAAAAAGCAATATATGGTTTAAAGAAATCTTCCTTGGCCTGGTACAAAAGACTCGAAGAATTTTTAATTTGGATTGACTTCAATGTGTCAATTTCCAATCCTTGCATTTTTTGGCGAAATTCAAAAGATAGAATGCTGACTTGGATCTTAACACATGTTGATGACATCATTATAATTAGTCAGGATCCTCTAATTTATAAATCAGAAATTGAAGGGGAGTTGCAAGTCAAATACTTTGGAGAAGCCCGCTTTCTGCTTGGAATGAATATAATTAGAAATGAAAATCATATTATTTTAAATCAAAAACAATACATAGAAAGAAAAATGCAAGAATTTAACATAAATGAAAATTCACATGCAAAAACTCCAATGATAATTAATGAACAATTAATCAAAGAAACCAATCAAGAAGCGGATAATTTTATTAAATCAAATTTAGATTTTAGATCAATTGTAGGATCTCTCAATTACTTGAGTGTCTTGACCAGACCCAATATTTATTTTTCAGTTAGCTCATTATCTCAGTTTTTCAATAAACCTTCTCATAATCATTATAACGCTGCTTTTAGAGTATTAAGCTATTTAAAAAGTACAAAGAACTTGAATTTTACTTTATCAAAAACAAATTATTTAAATATGAAAAGCTCCGTAGATTCAGACTGGGGTAACTGCATAAATACTAGAAGATCTACTACAGGATATATTATTTTAATCAAAAACAATACAATTTCCTGGAAATCATCAAGACAAAAAACTGTATCTTTATCTTCAACTGAAGCTGAGTATCAAGCTCTAGCAGATTCATCAATAGAAATGGTTTGGATAAAAAGTTTAAATAAAGAAATAAATATATTTAATTGAAATAATCCCATAACAATTTATGAAGATAATAAAGGTGCATATGATTTAGCTATAAGTTATACCAGTCAAAATAACTTTAGAACTAAACATATAGATATAAAATTGCATTTTATTAGAGAATTAATTACCAATGGAATAGTCAAGATTAAAATAATTTCATCAATTAACAATTTATCAGATTTCTTAACTAAATCATTAAACTCAATAAAATTAAAAAATATACTCTCCAAAATTGGTTTAATTGAAGAAAATAAATTTTCTCTGATCTCACCTGCTCAGAACACAGGTGGATTTCAAATTAATCAATTCAATAAAAGAAAAATAAACTTTATTGAATGTTGTAAGTTATTTTTATCATTAAAAATACTGCAGGATTTATTTTTACGCAGTGAAAAAAAATCATTAAAGTTTTATTTTTATTAGGTTGGAACAAATAACCTAAAAATAAAATATAAATAAATATTCAACTTTTACCACCAAAATAAGGTGAAGATTTATATCTTAAAAGAATAATTTTATTAAAATTATTAAAATAATTTAAATCAATACTAATTACTTTATTATTTTGTTTTTACCATATTTAATCATTGAATCACGAATCATGATTAAATATGATGTAATTATTTTACAATGATCATGACGTAATGATCAGATTTCATTTCATAAACAAAATGAATCAAATCTCACAGCTCGAATCAGTTTTTCTTTTCATTCTTTATTTTTTTTATTATTTTTCTTTTTTGTTTTCAAAAATATCAGCAAGATATATATTTTCATAAAAATGTTATTTCTAACTTATCATCAACAATAAAATTTTATAATAAAATAAATCATTTATATTCTTATCATTTAAATTATTTAAATTATCTTTTTAATAAAAAATCATTAAATCATAATATTATCAAATTGTATTAAAATTAAACATTATTATTACTCTTTTATCAAATATTATCATCTTCAATTATAAATTTTGTATTTAACCTACCTTGTTTCAGGTACAAAATTTTCTTATTATTTTTATTAATTTTTATATTAAAATTGAAATTAGTATTTTTGTTTTAGTTTCTGAAATGTTACAAGCAGGAGACAGTAAAGACAGTAAACTTCCAGTGGTTTAGTTTCTTTTGAAAATAGGCTGTGGCAGCAAAGGGGCAGTTGTTGATTCTAGTGAAGCCTGTCTTTGGAGCAGTTTGGCCTTTTCTTAAATTATGTGATGGATCTCCTCCCCTAAACAAGAAAAAATAGGAAAACAAATCATTGAAGAAAAAATGGAAAAACAAATAGAAAAAAAAAAGGATAACAAAAAAGAGAAATAAGCAAAAAGAAATTTGAAACCAGTAATATTAAAGATTGATTAAATTGAAATAAAAAAAATGCAAAAATCATACCAGTCACATTTTTTCAGCTTGCTTCGTCATATGTATGTGCTAGATAGGATTTGAATGTGCTTTACCGAATAGAGCCCTCCATTGCGATGATGCCCTAGTTTGGAATAAGATTCTAGCTGCCACAAGCTTTGTGTACTCTTTGTGTCAGGTGGGTTTTGAACACAAATAGGCTGCGGCTCATTTGTTAGAATGCTGGTCCTTGAACCTGTTGGCTTGTTTCTTCGAGCGGTATTCTTGGTCATACAATAAAGAAAACAAAATTTCAAGTTTATACCATATCTAAGACTTTGCAATATACTCATCTAGGTATGGTTTCATCAGTTGCCTTTCTGTCATGTGGAACAGGTTCATTTTGTGGGGTCTTCTGCCTATTCAATCTGCTCACTCCGCTGCGCTGTATACGAGTTGGCTGGGGTTAGATCAGTCAGGTGATCAACAATGCCGAGGAGGTCTGCCAGTCCAGCTCAAAACAAGTTTAGTACAAAGCGCTCTTGAAACGATAAAGTGAATTCAAAGAGAGAATAATTGATTTTTCAAACAGTGAGCCGATGGCTGTCATACCAGGGTTACCATAGCCTTGGGCCATTCTCACATAGGTTTGGCTCGGACGGAACGTAGCATGTCGGAACGTACTGGAGCTTCAGTTCATTGATTTCTTTATGATAATTAAAAAGAATTTGTTAAAATTTCCATTAAGATTCCTATATATTCTTGAAACTTCAGGCCAAGCTTCAATAACGGAGTTTCGAGGAATTCTTTCCGTAAATGTTCTGAGCACCGTTGCTTCCAAAGGCCTTAACTCTAGCGCAATGCATAGACACCGGGACTGGGTGTTTGCAAGTGCGCGAAGCTGCATTAAGTCATCGGCTTTATAAAAGCCAATCTTTTTTCTCCATCTCGACAACAGGCTACCGCCGCTCTGGAGCCATGAAGCAAGCTTTGACACTCCCCAAAAGTAACAAGTTTGCGAGATGTGTAGTAGTTTCGTGCCGCATTCTGAACTCGATCATGGCAGAGCCAATGTACCACGGCCACCCGTCTCCTACATCATCTCATGTTTTATCTACCAAGCCCCACATGGCATCAACAAGCGGTATGGGGACGATTCACGCCGCCAACCAAGAGTTGATGCCTCAAGAAGATGGTATTTTCATCGCGCACACTGAGCACCCAGCACTGTATCCGGTATTGACCCGAGAAACTGTCCCAGTGGCTTTTGCGGAGCGCTGGTATTATCAATTCTATCCGACGACTTGTGTGATGCAACATCTCGTCCCGGGTCATTCGCTTGCACAAACGCAATTGGATGCTGGGTGCGGCCTATCAGCAAATGCCAGCCCATTCCAAGCTGCCAGCCCATTCCAAGCCAACCCTTCAAGAGGACCTTCACAAAGATTGGGAAGACCGGAAACAAATTTCGGTAACCCGAACCCGTTCGATAAGAATAGACACCACCAAGCGACATCCAAAGCCTCTCGGCGTCCCCAGAATCCTCAATTATCCCAGTCTGCTGTTCCTGATAGTAAAGAGAGCACTACCGCCATCGTAAGTAAACAGCCTGCACAGCACAGATAATGACTTATTTTAAAACATTCGTGCTTCGCTGGGTTTTACTGTGCCAGGCGGTCACCAAGCCAGGAGAGGATACCAGCGCGACGCACTTGAGAGATTATCCTGCGGTAAGAGAAGAAAGTAAAACTAAGTGAATCAATTAAACAAATCGACGTCCCTAGCCTCTCTGCGGAGATGTAATATTTTTAATTGACGGGACTCCTTTGTTTTAGCGTGCAAAGATTCCAGTCAAGACGACCTCTTGTAAACCCAAAAGTAACATTGGCCCAGGAGCTTCGTAATCAAAAAATCTCGCGAGAAATCAGTAATAACAAGGAAGGTAGTCAGGATATATACTCAGGTGCCCCCACCGTGATTAAAACAATCAACTTGGCGTCTAGAAAAGACGTTATATTTCAAGGAGGTGCACCGGAGTTGGCGAAAGTACAAAAACATGGTTTCAATAACTTTGAAAATAAAAACAACGGGGCTCAACGTCTTGATCCTGTGAGCATTGCTTCGAGTGAGATTCGAAACTCGAGTCAATTTCCTGATCAAATCAAATTTCCAAAGATCAACAATGTATCATCCGCAAATCGGCTCAAAATGAGCAGTGGACATTTTGTTCCTCAATCAAAAAGAGCAGACAAGATTGGGTCCATACCCGTGAGGGAAAAAGGGGCCAAAACTTCCGATTCGCTCGAGGGTAAAGTTCCTATTACAATTCCGGTAGACGATTTCCAGTCCACCAAAGAGAAAGATATAGTTTTAAAATCAACTCATTCGGACGAGTCCCGTACATTTAGCCATCCAGTCGATGACAAAAACATTCCCTTTGCTGGACTAAGTGACAAGAGTACCCATCTCAAGACTGAGCCCCAGAGCACTTTACCAGCAGGCCCAAAAGGTGCAGAAAAGCAATTCTATGGTCAGGTTTTCATTTCCAAAAACTTTCTTTTGAAACCCTACTCATGACCAACACAAAGAGACAATATTCACACATCAAAAATTGGTATATTTTAGACAAAATCACCTCAATACCGATTCAAAAATTCACAGAGGCGTAAGCTTGCATGACCTCATTCTATCTATAATTTTGTTTTGAAGAAAAATCGAAGGAGCTGAGCCTCAGTTTTTCATAGCAATGGTTCGGTTGAAATGAAGTGCGATAAAACTATGAACCACGTACCTGAAAAAAAAGATCTAGGAGTTTCTGGAATTCTAGGCAAAATCGATTCCACTAATTCTGAGAAAGAGGAGAAAGAAAGTGAAGCAAGCTCAGTATCCCATAATGAAAAAAAATCGGCCGATCATGATCCTGCGGAGAAAAAAAGGGCCATTCAAGAAAGCCTGCGCGGAGAGTTGTGGGTAAAGTCTCAAAAGTGCGTGAAATGGCCTTATTCAGTATGATGAGTAGATTTAAGAATAAGAAATATTTAATATTTTGAAATAGCAGGAATATAAAATCACTCGCCAATTTAACGGCCCTGAAGTTCCAAAAAAAGAAGAGGAAGAAACAACCCAAAAAAAAAACTCCAAAGCTTCCAAATAAAGCAGGACAGGTTAACACTCACAATGCCGACGAGTGCGTTTATGACAAAGTTCCTCGAATATCCAGTATTTTTTTTTTTTAGCGTCCTTACTAATGGCTAATGAGTTGTCTTCTAAATTCATGGATTTCATCATCGCGCCTTTTGTTCAAAGTGACGTATCGAATGTAGGCCAGACCGACAAAATACAGGATAAGCTGAATAATTCCAACGACTCTAGAATACTCAAAGATCATGAGAAGGAAAAAGTTAGGCTAAGTTCATATGTGGGAGGCCCTAAAATCCTGTCCTTGAGCTCACACTGCTTGTATTTTTGAAAACTCCCGTGCAGCAATCGAACTTGGATCTCCAGGGAATCTTGGAATCCGATCCCGGTAATGTCGGGACTCCGGTCCTCAAAAAAACCTCTGACTTACTCAAGCTGAAAACAAAGGACATACGATTAGAACAAGCACATGAGATGCAGATTGGAAGTAAGCTGGACAGAGCATTTAGCCATCAAGATGGTTTTTTTCCTGGAATGATGAAATCTGATGCTTTGGAAATGCGTGAATTGGATCAAAATCAACAAACGGAGCAAATCTCGAAGAGGTGGCCAAATGTTTGGATCCGAAAGTGGCAAGAGAATAAACTCGATTTGAATTTCATGAACACCCTTGCGCTTCATTTGAAAGCTTATGAGGTAAAAGAACATCTGGAACTAAACGATATGGACGACGTAACATATAGGATCCTGAAATCGATGTGGAACAAAGACCATAAACAATTTATGAAGGGGCGTTTTTGGTTCAAAATTGTGCTTGGGAAGCTTGAAGGTACAAGGCGTCTCATAACTATGATTAAGCAAATATCAGAACACACTATTCTGGAAAACTGGATATTTCTTAAGGATACATTGATAAGTCAGAAAAAGCTTACAAAAACTGAAGCGCTATGGCTTGAAAATTCCTACCAACTTGGAACATATTTCCCGAATCCACTAGAGCATCAACTAATTAATCCAATCCAAAAATTGAAACAAAACTTCGAAATTGACCATGATCTAGTCGAATTCCTCGAAGTTTTCAATCTAGGGAGACATGAAGATATTACACTCCAGTGCGAACCAGAAGAAAAAAAGAAGCAATTGCTTATAGATCTGTATCATAAGAGCCGATATAATGGACTTGATATATCGAAAGTATCGAAGATAGTCGAGATACTACAATTACAGTCCAAGAGGACAATCGGAATATTAACCGAAGTCAAAAAGGCTGCCAGAAAATTTGGGGACTTGATTAAGCCGGAAGATGAAATCATCCCTTGGGCTGAATCACCTGAACACCTTTGGTTGATGCAGAATTTTCACGAAAAATACGACTCATTCGTTGCAAACATCAAAAAAATTACCTCCAAAGAACAGATGAGTCAAGAATCACCCAAAAGATTCAAGTTAATTATCTAACATAATATTGATTTTTGAAACAAAGGCTTCAGAAGTATAACTTTTGCTCACTTAGTTTCTTCAGTTTGAATCTTCTCTTAAAGAAATAACAATTGATCATACAAATAATGTGTAACAAGCTGAATATGCATGTAGATAGTGAATTATTCATTATGCACTAGAAGCTTAAAACCTGCAGATATCTCGATATCTACAAAAGAGGTGTTCATCTATGGTATATGTAAAACCACATCCTAGACATACATCCTTTTTTATTTGCTTTTTTGCAACACCCTTTTTTTTGCTTTTTTGTAACATACACCGTACAAGTTTCTTTTTTGAATTTTTTTTGAATCGTCTTTGGTGAAAAAAAATTACATCGTTAAATGGTTGGTTTATATAAGAAAAATAAAAGACAAAGGAGCTTTGATGAGTTGGCTTCACTCGTTTGGGACCCAAACATCTATTGGGTCCCAGTCACAGTCCGGATCTTGAGCTGACTCCTCATCGGTGACCACCATGGGATGTTTGATATGATTATCTTTCTCCCAAAGATCAAAATCAAACATGGTCTCCATCCAGGCATTTTCCCTGGATGTAGAGACAAGAGAGGCATCGTTATTGAGTTCACCTTGCTCAAAAGCCTCCAAGTCGGTAGGATTTTGAAAATAGTCATAAGCTTTCATTTCATCATATTTTGAGTTCTCAATCGCTGATTTGGAGTTTTCTGAGTCTTTTCTTTTTCTATTATTGCTACCTTGGACCATGTGAAGTTTGAGCTGAGCAAGGATTTTGAGACTAGAGGGGTGCATTTGATTTCGTGATTTTGTCTTGATTGAATTCATCATGGAAAAAAGGCCTTCAACCCCAGCCGCGTGAGGTACTATTTCCATCATTTGAATGGCTAGTTTTTTTAGGCCAGTTGCTTCGGGAGTACACGGTACTGTCATCCAATAGTCCAGTGCTTCGGGAGTATGCAGTACTGTCATCCAATAGTCCAGTGGAATTTTGTTCTTCTTGATTTCAGACATCTTCACATTGAATGGGGAGTACGCAGTACTGTCATCCAATAGTCCAGTGGAATTTTGTTCTTCTTGATTTCAGACATCTTCACATTGAATGGATAGAGATTGTTATAGTAGCGGTTGATTGATGTCTGGATTTGGAGGGCCTCCGATCGGGTGAAATGCCAAGTTTTGGCCACTTCAAGGATCATAATCCCAATATCGGTAAGGGAATGTTTTTGTGATACAGCAACCTTTCGATAGGACGGGTGAAGAAAGAAGGCGATGATGTAAATGTTATCTTGAAAAACTCCAACTCGGTTGGCTAAAACACTGATACAGTGGTCCTTGAATGGCTGGAATCTTGAATATACCTTGATTGCTTGAATTGTTCGGTATGTTTCAATAATTGTGCTCCAGACACTTGCAAGAGTAGTATGACTTGACTCTAGAGAAGCGATACCATCAACAACCGGCCGAAGAAGCTTGACTAGTACCGAGTTTGATGTGAAGTGATCTCGGTCTTTGATCACTTTGATAACAGCCTTTGTCATTGATGGGCTATCCATTGAAGGGTCGGTCATCTTGTTGAGCGTGTTTCAGTATGCTTCCAACCAGTGTTGTTACACATGTCACAATTCCATGACATGTTGTCTTTTTCTTTGATTCTTTGTTTCTATCTTTTTCTGTTGTTTCAGTTTCACAGACATGTCACACTTGTGACATGTTCACTAGTTGTATACTTACCTGGAACTAATAGCGTGATGAACTCTTTTTCTCATCGTTCACGCTATTTGCTCCAGGTAAGCACATTTCTGTTTCATTCTTTTCCTTTCTCTCTTCTCAGTGAAACTAATCATCGTTCACGTTATTTGCTCCAGCTTTGTCTCAACACATCTAGAGTTTCCAGGCAGTACTTGAAGCCATCTTCATGTGATTCCACTCCTAAGCAAACCTTTGCCATTGAGTATCTGCTCTTTTTTTTAAAAAACTCTACAACAAGCATAGTGAACGGTCTAGGAATTTTTTTTCCTCTGCTATTCTCCGCGATGGCCAACTTTACTCAATCCTCAGATCTAAACGAGATGTCTTCCCTCAAGATCTCAGGCATTCCCCAATTAAAACCACCCGGTTCCGACTCCAATTACCTCGACTGGAGCCTAGTCTTAGGAGTCCAT
>JNCO01004064.1:0-15801 GCA_000785685.1 Uromyces viciae-fabae
TATTCTTTGCTCCCTTTGGCCTTCCTCTGAATTTGTGATCAGGCTTGAATCGTGGTTCTTGAATTGAAACAAGTTAATACTTTCCTTGAAAAAGCTTCTTCATCTCTCCAAGATAAAATTGCTGTTCCCCAGGTTGGAACTGTTGGAATTCTTCAAAGAGTTCATTCAGATAGCAATGTTTGTTGATGAATTTGGTGGGCTCATTGGGAGGGGAATTAGAAGATCCATCATCTGCTTTTAAATCAAGGCACTAAGAAAGAAATTTCTTTGGTGGCAGATGGTATTCAAATCCTGAAGGGTCCCTTCTGCTGGATGATTGGGAAATCTTCTTGAATTTATTCTTTGATCCCTTTGGCCTTCCTCTGAATTTTTGATCAGGCTTGAATTGTGGTTCTTGAATTGAAACAAGTTAATACTTTCCTTGAAAAAGCTTCTTCATCTCTCCAAGATAAAATTGCTGTTCCCCAGGTTGGAACTGTTGGAATTCTTCAAAGAGTTCATTCAGATAGCAATATTTGTTGACGGATTTGGTGGGCTCATTGGGAGGGGATTTAGAAGATCCATCATCTGCTTCTAAATCAAGGCACTAAGAAAGAAAGAGAAAAAAAATGTTGGAATTTGGTCCTTTTGACCATTTTATGATTCTATGATTTTTCCATTAATTTTAAGTTTAATATTTCAATTAAATACATTTAAATAAAAATAGTAAAAAATTAGGAGAATAAAGATAAAATATTTAAAAATAGGTAAGAATTGCAGTAGTATGTGTCTTGTAGTCATTGAACCCTGATCATCAGTAGTCAGTATTATTCTTGAGAAATATTTTTTATATTTTTATTCTGTTTTTATTGTTTGGGAACTAAGTAGTTAGAACTAACGATCCTAAATACATTGTGAAGATAAAATAATAAAGTAGTAAGATTAAATCTGTAGTTGTTTAAATTATCTCTTGCTTAATTTTATTTCTCTTAGTTTGTCATTTTTTTATTATGTCTAGGGTTCAGAACCACATCAACCCCCTGGCATGTTGTTCAGGGGGCTAATCTTGTTTTTATTTCTTTATAATCTCTGCAGTTGGATTAGAAATAAAATCATTGGTTCTTCTCACTCTTTTTCCGTGAACCTTTCCTAGAAGCATCAAGCTCCCTGAGATCCTCTAGTCCCATTCTAAATCTCATAAAAATTAATTATTAAATCATAAAAAATTATCAAATAACTTTTAAATCATTAATGAAAAAAATTCATATAAATTTTAGGTCATAATTTCAAACAATCATAAAAAATTATTAAATCATAAAAAATTATCAAATAACTTTTAAATCATTAATGAAAAAATTCATATAAATTTTAGGTCATAATTTCAACAAAAAAAACTGGAAAAAAATGAAATAAATCAGCATAAAAAATTTATTCATCAGAATAAAAAATTAATAAGCATAAAAACATACAGAAGTAGGCCCCTTGACATGCCATTGGGGATGGAAATCTTCAAGTGTAAATAGTTTGTTTTGAATGCATGCAAACTTAACCTTGTGGATGCAAGGGATTCCCATATATGTTGAATAATCACAAGATATGCATTCAGTGGATTGGTTTGGTGACATGGCAAAAGAGTCAACTATTTTGAGAGCATGGTGAGATAATTGGGAGGAAATGTGATCAATTCAGTGAGGTAATCCAATAAGTGATTTGTATCCCAACTGGGCAGATTCAATAGCTCTTTCATGAATGTGGATTGATAAAGAATGATAAATTTGTGTTACAACGGTGGAGAAAGAACCAGTAGAAGCAGATATGAAACGTTTTAGGTGAGAATGCATCCCTTCTAGTCTAGATGTGTCGGTTTTTCCAAAGTGAAAATGCTTTTCGACAAAGTAAGAAACAAATTTTCGCTTTAGAGGAATCCAATTTTCTAAAAGATAATCAGCTGTGGGGGGATTCCAGACAAGAGAAAGCTGAGTGAAATTTTTTTCCAAAGTGAAAATGCTTGTCGACAAAGTAAGAAACAAATTTTCGCTTTAGAGGAATCCAATTTTCTAAAATATAATCAGCTGTGGGGGGATTCCAGACAAGAGAAAGCTGAGTGAAATTTTTCTGATAAGTTGCTTCTGTATGAGATTTTACTAAATAATTCCAGTGCTTTCGAATATTTTCCCATTCTTCTTCATATTTTGCATGCTTTTGACAGTGGAGTTGAATATTTTTGAAAATGTGCCACTGGCAGAGGAGGTGAGTACAGTTGGGAAAGTTGTTGTATTTTGAGGTTCAAGAGATGGAGGTTTTTAGAAAAGAAAGATAATTGAACGAGGAGCAGGGAGCAATTTTTATTAAGAAGATTTTAGTGGCTCAAAACTCGATACCTTTTATTTCATCCAGGTTTGAGAAAATATAAAGAAAAGATAGATGTCACAAACTGTGACATAAAACAAACATGACATTCCCATTCTTCTTCATATTTTGCATGCTTTTGACAGTGGAGTTGAATATTTTTGAAAATGTGCCACTGGCAGAGGAGGTGAGTACAGTTGGGAAAGTTGTTGTATTTTGAGGTTCAAGAGATGGAGGTTTTTAGAAAAGAAAGATAATTGAACGAGGAGCAGGGAGCAATTTTTATTAAGAAGATTTTAGTGGCTCAAAACTCGATACCTTTTATTTCATCCAGGTTTGAGAAAATATAAAGAAAAGATAGATGTCACAAACTGTGACATAAAACAAACATGACAGAGATTTCTCACAACTACACGTGAGAAGACAGACTGAGGTGCCACAACTACACATCACAACTACACATCACAACTACACATGACAAAAGACTAAAAATAATCTAAAACACCACAAGAAAAAATGGAGTAACCAAGGTTAGTTGCTTTGGCAAGAACAAAGGGACCCCTTTGTTCCTGTGAAAGCAACTCACCTTGTGTGCTCCATTTTTTCTGGTGGTGTGAATGCATATCTTGTGATTATTTAACATTTATGGGAATCCCTTGCATCCACAAGGTCAAGTTTGCATGCGTTCAAAACAAACTCTTTACACTTGAAGATTTCCATCCCCAATGGCATGTTAAGGGGCCTATTTCTGTATGTTTTAAGACAGAGATTTCTCACAACTACACGTGAGAAGACAGACTGAGGTGCCATAACTACACATCACAACTACACATCACAACTACACATGACAAAAGACTAAAAATAATCTAAAAGTCATCTTCAACAACAACACATTGAAGATAACATAAAGCTACTTAAAATAATCAACTACCACACATTGATTAATAACTACACATCACAACTACACATCACAACTACACATGACAAAAGACTAAAAATAATCTAAAAGTCATCTTCAACAACAACACATTGAAGATAACATAAAGCTACTTAAAATAATCAACTACCACACATTGATTAAATACTTGAACTAATTAATTAAATCCACTACTACACATGGATTAAAAACTGTCTGAAATATTAGACTACCACCACCCATAGTCTAAACTTATTGAAGATAATGAGCAACTACACACTAATTATCTGAGAGATTGCCAACTGCAACTAAACACAAAAGGAAAACTAAATTTATTAACTGACTAATGAAATAATCAAGGCTAAACTATACATCTGAGAGATTGCCAACTGCAACTACACACAAAAGGAAAACTAAATTTATTAACTGACTAATGAAATAATCAAGGCTAAACTATATTTTATATTTTTATTTTATTTAATTTTATGTCTAAATTTTTATTTTTATTATTAATTAATTAAATCCACTACTACACATGGATTAAAAACTGTCTGAAATATTAGACTACCACCACCCATAGTCTAAACTTATTGAAGATAATGAGCAACTACACACTAATTATCTGAGAGATTGCCAACTGCAACTAAACACAAAAGGAAAACTAAATTTATTAACTGACTAATGAAATAATCAAGGCTAAACTATATTTTATATTTTTATTTTATTTAATTTTATGTCTAAATTTTTATTTTTATTATTATTTTAAATAAGAAATGAATAGAGTTAAGAGAGGATTGAAGGATGAGAGTGGAGAAATGAACCAGAAAAACAACAAAAGGTTTGTTCAATGGAATTAATCAAAGCGTGTTCTTTATCAGTGACAATGACTTTGGGATGTTGTTGATCTAATTTATCTAGAAGTTGGAGAAGAGCCCATGTATAATTGTCTTTTCTTTCTTTAAATAGGAAACAAAAAGCGACAGAAAAACTTTTGCTGCAGTTGTTGACACCAATGATGTGGAGAAGGGGCATTGAGAACTTGTTTGTCTTGTATGTGCAGTCCATCATGAGAAGGGTGGGGAATTGTTTAGCTAATTTGATGGAGACTGGGTGAGCAATGAAGAGAGAGGTGATAATTCCTTCAACAGCATCCATCTTGAAAAAAAAGTCAGATTTCCTTAATTCATATACTAGAGCTTCAATTGGTGTCTTTCCATCAAGAATTTTTTTGGATAAAGTGTAACGTTCATTGTAAATTAGGAAACAAAAAGCGACAGAAAAACTTTTGCTGCAGTTGTTGACAACAATGATGTGGAGAAGGGGCATTGAGAACTTGTTTGTCTTGTATGTGCAGTCCATCATGAGAAGGGTGGGGAATTGTTTAGCTAATTTGATGGAGTCTGGGTGAAGTCAGATTTCCTTAATTCATATACTAGAGCTTCAATTGGTGTCTTTCCATCAAGAATTTTTTTGGATAAAGTGTAACGTTCATTGTAAATTGTGCTGAGATTCATCATTACAGGACCAGATGATGATTGCATTAGAGTGTTTAAGATCTTCAATGGTGCCACACCTGCTTTAGTCAAATTTTGAACTGTTTCTTGTTGAGCATTTTCAATTCTTCTGTGAACAGGATGGGTGGAAGGATCAGTGAAGGGTGGATGATTGTGATTTGGTCAGATGATTTTAATTTTCCAGAAGTCAAGTTTCTTGGAGAAATTGCCAGTGAGCTGAAACAGACAGTTGGTTTTTCTGGTTGTACCTAAGCCTTCTTTTTTTGTTGGAATGTAAGAGCCAGACTTGTCGCATTGATAAGTATAACGTTTTTCCTTGAGATTAGAATTCTTGGTTGAAATCGCATAGCCGTGATCTCTAGCCCAAGATTGAATGGCATGAAGGTGGGATTCTTTGTCTGGGTAGCTCAATTCGGGATGTGGGGCTAGTAGGGATGAGTTATCTTGTGGCACAATATTGGCATCAGGGACAGATATTGAATGACTGGGGGAAGATTCTTCGGCATCTCTGAAGAGGGGGTAGATGTTTTGTTGAGACATTTTGAATTACGTTTTTTTTTGGGGGGGGAAAGACTTGAAATTTTTTTTTTTTTTGGAAGGAAAAATTTGTTGAAGTGTGGAAAAGTGATTTTTTTGGTGGAAAAAACAGGAATTTAGGCGAAGAAATGGGTTTTGGGGAGTTTAATTGGTGTGGTGGGTGATTTTGAGTGGTGTGTGATGTGATTTGAGGGTGTGGTGAGTGAGATGTGGTGTGGTGAGTGGGTTTTTGGTTGGTGTGATTTAAATTTTGAAGTTGGGATGGACCAAACTTGATTGGAATTCAAATTGCATTCTCCATGCAAAATGAGGATTTTTATTTATTTATTTAAGGGGGTGGATCAATGTATGGTTTTTTTGGGCTCAAACACCTTACTTGGGGGGGGAAAGACTTGAATTTTTTTTTTTTTTGAAGGAAAAATTTGTTGAAGTGTGGAAAAGTGATTTTTTTGGTGGAAAAAACAGGAATTTAGGCAAAGAAATGGGTTTTGGAGAGTTTAATTAGTTTGGTGGGTGTTTTTGAGTGGTGTGTGATGTGATTTGAGGGTGTGGTGAGTGACATGTGGTGTGGTGAGTGGGTTTTTGGTTGGTGTGATTTAAATTTTGAAGTTGGGATGGACCAAACTTGATTGGAATTCAAATTGCATTCTCCATGCAAAATGAGGATTTTTATTTATTTATTTAAGGGGGTGGATCAATTCATGGTTTTTTTGGGCTCAAACACCTTATTAATTTTTTGGGGGCTTTTGGGTCCCAAAACACTTATTTTTGGCCTTTTTATTTATGAAATCCTTAAACAGTGACAAATCATGTTTTTTTTGGCTGAAATTGAAGTTTAGGGGATGATTACAACCCCTATCAATTTTTTTTCCATGGGACAGGACCCCTTCATAACATTTTGGGGCCCTTTGCAACTTCCCCTATTTTTTGTTTTTATGATTTTTCATTTAATTTTTTAGGGGTCAAAAACCCCACAAATTTTTTTGATAAATATTTTTTGGGGTTTTTAGACCCCCCAAAATGTTTTCCTTTTTTTAAAATTTCAAAAACATGTGGTTTGCAAAACCTCATGTGTTTGAGGAAAACCGCGTGCATGCGGTTGAAACCACGTGAGTTTGCGGGCCGACCACGTGAATTTAGTAACACCCATTATGAAATAGTTATATATTAAAAAATAGTTATATACTATAAAATAGTTATATATTATAAAATAGTTATATATTATAAAATAGTTATATATTATAAAATAGTTATATATTATAAAATAGTTATATATTATAAAATAGTTATATATTAAAATAGTTATATATTATAAAATAGTTATATATTATAAAATAGTTATATATTATAAAATAGTTATATATTAGAGCATCCACCACCCTCTCTGTAAGTGGGCTTGGTAAGCCCAAGTTAAAGATAATTTCCCCCCTGGCGCAGCCACCGTGACTCTTTTGGGACTCTTTAACAAGAGAGTCTCCAAGTTTCTCATCAGAGGTCCGTAAAGTTAAGGACCTCTACCGAGCCATGTTAAGACAAAATTGACGAGTCTCATCAACGATTCATCCACCCCTCATCATGAGAAACCTTGAAGTCCTTCATCACCTCAACAATTTCAGAAATAACACACAACAAATGAATGGAAATGAAAACAAAAAAAGATATTAAAAAGAAGTTAAATCTCAAATATTTCAAAAACTCATCTTCTTTGCTTTTCTTCTGCTTTGTTGTTCAAACCACTTTAAATCTATCCAATAAAACTAATTAACCACAAAAAGAATATAACCCAAACCAATACCAAACATAACATACCTAGCATCAGCAGAATTAACATTCCAATCCTTCAGGTGATAACAAGTATTACAGTAAGGAACCAAGCATTAGTCATTGAGAGCAAAACCAGCATCACCTAAGAAATATTTGCCTTCTGGTATTTTCTGAGTTTTCTGCCTTGCTTGGTCCCACATCTTACCATCTGCACGAATTCCTTCCCAACCAGGCATAACATAAGGAAAAATCATGTTGAAGTCACACGCCCAAGACATTTCGAAATGGGTATCCTATGAAATTAATGTATCGTCTTTGATCTTGAACAAAAATAGAAACATGGCTACCATCAACTGCACCAAGAAAATCCTTCAAGTATGTATAAAATTTGTTATTGCAAGCTATTTCGTGAGGAGTCGGTGCACCTGGTCCAGGTAATGTGATCAATTTGGTCAGCATTTTTTTATCAGAGGCAATATCAATTATGAGCTTGTTTATGGTTCTTCATAATTATCAGATGAAATAAGTAAACAAAAGATGGAAAAAACAAAATAAAAACAATGATGAAAGAAATAAAAAAACATGATCAGAAATCAAAAATAAATATATCCCAATAAACAAATAAACCACTCACAAAGAGATTGTTTCTGCTCCTCTTTGAAAGCATTGTTGAAGTTTTTTATGAGAGATACCCATAGTCAGCATGTATAAAAGAATCCCCAGCTTTTCAGTAGTTGTGATCCATCAAACAGCTGTTAGAACACCATGATCCTTGAGAAAATCTTTCAGCTTTAAAAAAGTACTAGTTTTCATGCCCATGTTTTCATAAGAAGGTGTTGGGAGTTGATTTTAAAGGAGTTCCTGCATCCAAATCTCACCAGTTAGGATTAAAATATGCTTGTGAATAGGTCTTTTTCTTTGTCTATTTTGATAATACATGTGACCCAAATATAATATTTGTAATTTACTAATTTCAACTATAGCATTATGTCTGATTTGATTCATTTCAATCTCATGTGCTTCTTCAGTGTCTAATTCTTGCTGGTCAAATAATTCTTCATTATCCAATTGTTCTAGATTTCATAACTATTTAATAATATATAACTATTTTATAATATATAACTATATTATAATATATAACTATTTTATAATATATAACTATATTATAATATATAACTATTTTATAATATATAACTATTTTATAATATATAAATATTTAATAATATATAGCTATTTTATAATATATAACTATTTTATAATATATAACTATTTTATAATATATAACTATCTTATAATATATAACTATTTTATAATATATAACTCTTTTATAATATATAACTATTTTACAATAAATAACTATTTTATAATATATAAATATGTTAAAATATATAACTATTTTATAATATATAACTATTTTATAATATATAACTATTTTACAATATATGACTATTTTATAATATATAACTATGTTATAATATATAACTATTTTATAATATATAACTATTTTATAATATATAACTATTTAATAATATATAACTATTTTAGAATATATAACTATTTTATAATATATAACTAAGGTATTATTCAACTACTGAGATTTCTTGAGAATGAGACTATTGACTTGAGAATGTAAAAGTATAACAAGTTACAGTCATAATACTTGACTGAAATTTCAACATCAATTACCTCAAGACACAATCAAGTTCATTTCAACAGAACTAAGTGATATTTATTATTTTAATCTATTTTTTCGTGCAATGTTTAATAGAATCTGATTCTGTTAAAATTCTTAGGCATGCTCAACTCATACTTGAGAAAGTTGCGGGTAAGATGCCGGGGTGGTGGTCAAACCCGCAGCACAGTGTGGTTTACCAACCCAATGGCCCAAGCAGCATTTTACACCCAGTGCCACCATGCTGCCAGTGCTTGGTGTGAACAGAGGTAAACCACCCTTGCTGCACAACGGGTGGTTCACGCTGTGATAACCGGGGTGTGCGAGCACATGTGTACATGGCCACTACAGGGATTCTAAGCCCCAAGACAGGTGTTCAGGAAAGCTCCTACAGGTCAACTTCTCCTGCAAAATTCGTGGCCGCAACTTCTCCTGCACAATTCATGGCCGCCAGAGCCAACTAAAATACCAGATTTTTGAGCGGGGGGGAGCCCGCGAGAACCCCCCCGAAAAATTGAGCTTTTTTCCCTCTCCAACTACCCATTTTAGCGATCGTCCATCCAAACAATCCTTGTTTTTTTTTTTTGTTCCTGCCTTGTGAATCTGCTCTTTTTTCCCATTTAGATCTTATCAATATTTTTTTTTTCCTTCTCAGTATGTTTTTTTTTTTCATTTCTCTTTTTAATCATCCCTTTTTTTGGAATTTTGCCGTTGTCAAATTTTGTTTTTTTCCTTGGCTTGCTTGATCTCTCTTCAAAATTCTTAAGTAGTTTTATTTTTTGTTGCTTTTTTTTTTTTTACAATGCTTTTCTGCTCTTTTTGCTTACTTGCTTAATTGTTATTGTGTTGTTCAATGTTTTTCTTTTCTTCACTTTCTTTATCTCTTTCAATGTTTTTTTAAATAGTTTGCTTTTATCTTGCTTTTATTTCTTCTTGGTTTTTTTTGTCTGTCTTTTGCTTTGCTTTTCTGGGTCTGTTTTCTTTTTTACTCCATTGGTTTTTTTTTCCTTTGCTTTGCAAGCTTTATCTCAATCAAACTTGAATAAATCACTTACTCTGCTTTTTTTCTGCGCTTTGTTTTTTCCTGCTTGTTTGTTTTTCAATCAGAATACTATGAAGCAAAAAAAAGTATTGACAGAAACCAAAAATAAACAAAAATAATGTGCTTCATCAACCTTCCTCAAGCTGGTTGATGAAATCTTGCATTTCCACATTGTTGAGATCCTCATCAATCTCGGCGCCTGCTACTAAGTCCAGCTCCATGTCATCTTCATCAGAAAAAGCATTGGAAAGCATCAAGGCCACTCTTTCTTGCCTTAGCCTGGACAGCAAAGCAAAGAAAGGGTGGACCTCACCCTCATCTTTTTTTTTTGAGTCCGCTTCAAGAGCTGTTCCGCTTCATCGGCCCATTGAAGAATTAGTCTTTTGTGCGATGCCAGAAGCAACAGTAGTTCTTCCTTTACAATTGACACCTTTGTAAACAGTTGAAACCAATCTGCCCCAAAATCTAGAACACAAGATGTTGCCCTTGCAACATCTTTTGTATCAACAATAACATCTGCAAAAAGAGGTGATGCCAGCATTTGTTTAGTAACAATTGGTGGAAAAAAATAATATCATGTAAAAGAAACCTACCAAATTCGCTTATTCTATTTTTGACTATCTCATAAAATTCCACCACCCAAAACAACACTCTCCTCACCTCAACATTGAGCAAACCAAGCTCTTCTTGTGACCTTTTGAGTGAAAGGGAAGCTTGAATTCCCAATTGTACATCCTGGCTAGTTGCCCAAGGAGATCTCGAGTGCCTGAAAGTTCCATTATTCCAAAATGCATCATCCAGAGGTAAGTTTGTGAATTTTGCATAGTTCATTGGCTGGAAATCCACTAGTTTTTCTGGAGAAAACTTTTGGAAATATTGAACTTGATAATCATTATAACTTTTGAGGAGCCTTTCTACAGGTTTTTTTCTATTTTTTATGGCCAAAAGGATTTTATCTTTGAGCTTAGTTCCAATATGATTTCCTGTATATAAAAGTTGCCTTTCTGAATGCAATTCAACTGCTTGAACAAATAATTTGGATTTTGTATGCCAAAGCAAAAGAAGAATTTTTTTTTTTTTTGAACTGAGGAGATTAAATGCAAGAATCAGAAAAAATCAGTGTTTAATTATTGATAAATAGCATGATATAAAATTATTAATACCATCTACTCCTCTCAAATCTTCAACCCCCAATTCAATCCTTGCTTTGTTTGAAAGTCTTTCATTTTCTCCAATATCTTCCAAAAGCAAAATCAATTCTTCTGGAGCCTCAGGGAGTTGTCCATTTATAAGTTGATCACTGAATACAAATAATTTGGATTTTGTATGCCAAAGCAAAAGAAGAATTTTTTTTTTTTTTTGAACTGAGGAGATTAAATGCAAGAATCAGAAAAAATCAGAAAAAATCAGTGTTTAATTATTGATAAATAGCATGATATAAAATTATTAATACCATCTACTCCTCTCAAATCTTCAACCCCCAATTCAATCCTTGCTTTGTTTGAAAGTCTTTCATTTTCTCCAATATCTTCCAAAAGCAAAATCAATTCTTCTGGAGCCTCAGGGAGTTGTCCATTTATAAGTTGATCACTGAATAAAAATTATGACACAATTCAGGTGAATCAGCACATCCAAAATCTCAAATCAAAGCAATAAAAATCAAGATTTATAAAAAAAAAAAAAAACAATGAAAAAGATGGGTCTTATTAAAATTTTTAATATGAATGAAAATTAATATTCATGTTGAAAAATCAAATATCAGAAGCATTTAAAATGAACATGGAAAAAAAATTCAAAACACTTTATAAAAAAAAAAAAAAATTGTAAATACGTCAGCCTTCTCAATTGCTCCTGTTTTTCAAAAATCTAAGCTAATCTTTCATCCCTCTGGAATTCTTCATCATTGTGACTATTCTGAAATTCAACTTGATATTTCCACTGACTCCAAAAGAAACTAAGGGTATAAAAACTTCCATTATTTGAAAAAGGATTTATAATTTTTTCAAGATGATTGAGAGTGGTTTTTGCCTCTTGAAATTTTTTTATTGCATTATTTAATTTTTTGGAAAGCCATGACACTAATCAAGATTGGAATTAATATGAAAATTTCAATATATATAATATAAAAGAGTAGATCATTAAACAAACTCACTCAATTTGCATATACCTCTCTGGTTGTGATGGAAAGCCATGACACTAATCAAGATTGGAATTAATATGAAAATTTCAATATATATAATATAAAAGAGTAGATCATTAAACAAACTCACTCAATTTGCATATACCTCTCTGGTTGTGAAACTCCAACCTGTGGCCCAGTGCAGAGAAGCAGTGGCTGTGAGTTGAATATCTCAAAGGACTGACTAAAGGAGAGAGATATGACCATAGTCTTTCTAGCCCCTCTCCATCAGAAAGCCCCCAGCCAGAATTGTAGTGAGGACTGTATTGCAGCTGTCATTGCCAGTTGTGAACATAAGCATGAAAAATTGAAGTCCCAAATTTTAGTCTTGGTTGAGTTTCAGGCCAAATGTTCCTCTAAAAAATAAAAAAATAAAAATAAAAATAAAAATAAAAATAAAAATAAAAATAAGTAAATAAATAAAAATCAGTTATCATGAGATACAATTAAAAACAATCAAAAATCCTCACCAGAGAAATAAACTTATTCAAAGTACAGCCTATGTCATACAGAATCCCCACATGCCTATCAGGTTCAACTTCATCTAAAACACGCTTGATTAAATTCAGAGGTAATGATCTTTTTTCTCCACTTTTATATATATTACACATATAAATAGCAGTGTCATGACAACAACAACATCCCATAAGGCCTGTATCATCACATTGCTTCCACGTTGAGGGATTTCTTTTATCATCAGCTGCTTTGTGAGCCTCAGCACATCTGTCAACCTGGTTATAAAATAAAATCCATTATTGAGAGAAAAAATTAAATTCCACTTTTGAATCCACTCACTGCTCTGTTTCTCATATATAATGCTTCTTGTTCTCTAATATGCTCTTGCATATCATCCAACTCTTTTTCAGGAATAAAATTTTTATGAGGTGTCAAAAAGGGTTCTTTTTTGTTGGCCAATATATGATTGCGGTGTTGCATATTACCATCCAAGCAGATGATTAGTTGGTTTGAATAATTTGAGGAAGACGTAGATTGGATTGGAGAGGGACCAAAACACGCAGGGCAATTTTGGGAGGCATGCTTTTGTTGTTTGGTAAGATTGAGTACATTAATTGCAAGATCACTTGATTTCTCCATCATTTTTCTATAAATATCTATTGCAACAGAGAATTGCTTTCTCAAATCCCTTGACTAAGTACAAACAACCATGGAAATATGTAAATTAGAGGAAAGAAACACCAAAAGAAAAAAAAAACTATTAAAGAGCCACACCTGTCCCATCTTGTTTGCCAGAGGATGGCATCGCAATTCCAACCATTACTGAATTGCCTCAGCAAAAGGCTGAACACGTACATTACACAAATTCCATAATATGTGATGGAACTGGAGGAGGGGAATAGAGAAAGTTGTTCGTGGCTTTGAAGGGGATGCAGCGATGTATCCCATTGATAATAGTGTGACAGAATCACTTATACAGGCACAGAACGGAATTATGGTGCGTTGTTGACCTGTAGATTACACATAGGTAGTATCATCAGCTGCAATATCTTTACATGATGTTTTCTCGAACTGGAAGTATTACTCAATATTTAAGTCAATGAGATCAACAACCTGAGTGATTTTGCTCTCCAAGTTACATTGACAAAATTCATCAACATAAGAATCGATTGGCGACGTGTTTTTCCAATTGTGGGTGGCCTGCTTCAACCAAACAAAGGCCTGAAAATAAGCTGGAAAAATTTATTTCCATTTTGCATCAGTATTTTCACAAGCGAGAAATCTTCAATTCTCTAAGACATCTTGAATGATTGACTGGTTAGTCGGGTTCGGTGGTGTGGAAACTTCAGGGTGTTGTGGCAGATCTTCAAGATCATCGTCCAATGCCCAGTACACGTCAGTATCTTCCACGTCTGTCCAGGGAGCTTCGGCTTCATCAAACAAGACAGATGGATTTGATTGCAAGTGCTGGGATGAAGGTCCACCTCGGATTCGATTATGCATGGTAGAAATAGACGCTCGCAGTTCCTCTTGCCTTGGTAAACGCAGTTGCCTACGCCATCTCGTTCCATGCACAAAAGCTTTAGACTTTTGTGTGCGACCACGCGGCACGGCTTCATATACAATATTAAAAAAAATTGAGTGCGATCGTTATTAGATTGAGATGATCAATTATTTGATTGAATTGATCCAGGAGAACAAAATAACAAAAATATAGATATCAGTATAAGGTTGAAATGATCAAGAAAAATGATCCAGAAGAAACGAACAAAAATTGATGGAGGAAAAAAAAGGTGAGAAACATACAAGAAGATTCCTGGTCTAGTAGTGTGAAATTTTTGATCACAACCCCTGTAAAGGGGTGAGAAACATACAAGAAGATTCCTGGTCTAGTAGTGTGAAATTTTTGATCACAACCCCTGTAAAGGATGGAAATGGGAGAAACAGAATGTAATTCGGTATGGGTATGGGAAATAGAACGATCAAGGAAAAAAATGAATAAGACCAAAAAACTTGATTGAAAAGTCAAGAAATATAAAAATCAAAAGACCAATATAGAAGAAAGGAAAACAGAAGAGATAATAAGGACACAACTCCTTTAAAAATGAAAAAGGGACAAGCAGGATGTTGATCAGTATTCGGTTAACAAGTAAGGCAGTCCAGGAGGGAAAAAAAAAAGCAAAATATCAAGAACAATCGTCCAGTGGAGTCCAATTTTGGGACACAAGTGCTTCCTGTAAAATTTAAAAAAAAAGCAAAAAAAAGAAAGGGTCGGTATTGGGTTGGTAATAAAAATGATCAAAGGAAAAAATTAAAAGGGAATAGGTCAGTGATATCAAGATCGAGAAGCAAATAAAAAAAAATCAAATGATAGATAGAGAAGAAAAATAATCAGAAGATGGAAGAAGAACTTATCAAAAGATAGCAGAAGTCAAATGATAGATAGAGAAGAAAAATAATCAGAAGATGGAAGAAGAACTTATCAAAAGATAGCAGAAGAGCATATCAAAAGATAGCAGAAGAGCATATCAAAAGATAGCAGAAGAGCATATCAAAAGATAGCAGAAGACAAGTGAAAACATGCAAGGAAAAAAATCGAAGAAGAAAAAATCAAAAATAAAAGTAAAAAATCAAGATAGAAGAAAGAATAACCAAAAGATAGAAACCTACAAGTACACCGAGGCCAGTGATGGGAAAAAAGGCTTTTATAATCGTTCAGTGGAGTCAGATTTTGGGACACCAGGGCTTCCTGCAAAATTTTGAAAAATGTGAGACAAAATACGGGTTGGCGAGTGTTGGGGTGGTAATAAAAATGATCAAAACGAGATATTAAAGGGAAATACATCAGTGTATGCAAGGGAGGATAATGACAATAAGATTTATGCGTACAGTTAGTGTAGTGATGGCAAGCAATGTGTATAGCAAAAACAGGACTTACAAAGATAAAATTCTGACTTGTTAAGACACCCAAAAAAAAGCCTTCTAAAATGGAATCAAGTTCAATAACAAAAACAACTAAAATAAATTCAAAGATTTCTAAGAGAAAAACTTGAAAACCAACTTAATAAAAAACAACAAAAGAAGGCAAAAGGAATGTACAAAGAAACAATAGGGCGTGTCAAAGTTAGACAATCAGCCATTACAAATCCGCCATTTTTTTTTTATCAAATCCGCCATTTTTAATGGCAGATTTTCCAAACACACTTACCCCAACACAAGTGTGTTTCAAAATTGAAACAAGTGATTATTTGAGAGGAAATCTGCCATTCCTCTCATCAAATGGCTTATTTCATGAAAATAGCTGATTTCATAATTCAAAAAAAAACCAGTCTATTTAAACTGTAAGTTGAATTTTACATTACTTGTTTGCCTCATTGATCTTAACAGTTAACT
>JNCO01004072.1:0-15377 GCA_000785685.1 Uromyces viciae-fabae
AAATAATAAATAATAAATAATAAATAATAAATAATAAATAATAAATAATAAATAAAATAACAATAATAATAATAACATATATTTGCAGTCTTTCAGACATGTATAACAGATACGGTCTGGAAGCTGACACTCACCACCTCCAAAAAACAAAATTACTCATGAAGAGGAATTTTTGTCTCTTTTAGAAGCTCTAAATTTTCTTAACAATGTATCAGAATTTCCAATCTGGTTAGACTCTAACCATAAGTCTTTATCTGCCCTCTGGTTTTTAAATCTTACCAAATAAAGTCTCACATCATGACCATTTTTTCTGACTATCTTTTGTTTAAGTATTTTAGATGGAGCTTTATCTTCATCCTCCACAAAGGGTGGAATTACTACTTTTACATTGGAACTAGATTTATTTTCTGGTGAAATATATTTTTTAATTAATATTTCTTAATTAAAGAAATAGGAAACACTGGGTGTTTTCTGTAAAAACCTTCAGTCAATTTGACTTCCACAGCATTTTTACCATGAAATTTCAGAACAAGAAATGGGCCCACAAAGGAGTCCTTTAATTTTCTAGTTCCTCCTAAATTATTAAAATTAACAGTGGACACTAGCACCATATCTCCTACTTGAATATTATGTTTTTATGGCTTTTATCCCATATATCCTTATTATAATGTACAGATTGTTTTACACAATCAGAAGCAAATATTTCAGATTTTGCCATCATTTCCTTAAAACAATCTGAGGTAGGATGTAATTCAACAGTTCTACTCAGAAGCAAATCCTTTGGCATATGAGGTATCCAACCTTTCTCTAACTCAAATGGAGATATTTTAGGGGTGGAATGGGTACTGGAATTATAAGCAAATTCCAAAGCTGGTAACAAAGTTACCAAATCATGGGTGTACCCATCACTATCCTCAAACTCTAAGCCAAAGGCACAATATCTCCTGATCATACCTTCTAGGGTTTGTATCATCCTTTCTGCTAAGCCATCAGTTTGTGGATGGTAAGCTGTAGAAAAGGATAGTTTAGTTCCCAATAATTCAAACAAGTGCTGCCAAAATTCAGAAGTGAATTTTGGGTCCCTATCACTAATAATCACTCTGGGACATCCTACATCACTTATTATATTGTTCCAAAATATCAATGCTATTTCCATAGCAGTATTGTCTTTATAACAGGGTAGAAACCTGGCTCTCTTAGAGAACCTATCTACTACCACCAGTACACAGTTATAGTTTTCTTTTCCTCCTGGTGGTAGCCCAGTTACAAAGTCCATATTAATGGTTTCCCATCTATTTTTGGGTTCTTCAATTTCTTGGAGTAGGCCAAACCTTTTACCAGTGGCTTTATTAGCTTCCTGACATCTATCACAAGACTCACAGTATGAAGAAACTTCTTTCCTCCAATTAGGCCACCAAGCCACACTTTTAATCCTATCAATGGTTCTTTCTGTAGACATATGCCCAGATGTGATCTCCTGGTGGTAGCCCAGTTACAAAGTCCATATTAATAGTTTCCCATCTATTTTTGGGTTCTTCATGTTCTTGGAGTAGCCCAAATCTTTTTCCTGTAGCTTTATTAGCTCTCTGACATCTATCACAAGACTCACAGTATGAAGAAAATTCTTTCCTCCAATTAGGCCACCAAGCCACACTTTTAATCCTATCAATGGTTCTTTCTGTAGACATATGCCCAGATGTGATGTTATCATGGCATTCTGCCAGAACTATATCCTTATGGTATTTTTGAATCGGAACCAATGCACAATTATGCTGTAGTCTGTGGTAAAGGAGGTTTTCCAACAAGATAAATCTGCCTTCATCAAAATCTTGCTTCCATGGTTGTTCTAATTTTTCAATTAGATTCTTTTCATTGTATTTTGATTGAAGTGTTTGTTTCAACAATGTGGCATTATGATCAGTGTCATAGGACTTTTAAACCAGTTGCCAAAAAGAAGATGATAAATCATGGACACTGATGGCCATGATGGGGATATCCCTCTCAATATCTTCAGGGTCCCATGCAGGGTTTGAATTATTATTGGGCAGGGCCCATCTGGACAATCCATCAGCATTTTTATGGATAATACCTTCTCTGTGGACTATAGTCATAGACCCCCTCCATTCTTGTATGGCAATTTGCCACCTGAGCATGTGTCTATTGGGAGTCTTCATGTTCAATAGTGATTTAAGTGCAGTACAGTCAGTAATCACTTCAAATTGGCAACCATCAAGGTAATAATACAGTTTATCCAGGGCCCATACCAGGCACAAACATTCCAATTGTGATGCACCATATTTCTTTTCAGACTCTTTTAATTGTCTAGAAATAAAACAAATAGGCCCTTCCAAGGGTTTATCATTGATAATTTGGACTTGGTGCAAGGCAGCACCAATGCCTTCCATACAAGCATCTACATATAGTTTAAATGGTCTCTTAGGGTCTGGATGAAATAATAAAGGGGCTGCAGTCAGAGCTGCTTTGATATCTAAATAAGATTTTACTCTTTCAGCAGTCATCTCAAACACTACATTGGGACTGCAGATTTTATACAGGCTTGATGCCATAAGGTTGAAATCTTTAATGTGGAGCCTGTAATAACTAGCAAATCCTAAGAAACTTTGAACTTCCTTTATAGTTTGGGGAATTGGTTTAAGTAGTACAGCTGCTACTCTATGCTGATCTATTCCCAAAGATAATCCACTGACAATATGTCCTAAAGCTTTTAATTCTTGAAAAGCAAACTGACATTTGGAAAGGGATATCTTCATATTCATAGCTGTTATTTTTTAATATAAATAATGAGCCATTGTTCTGATAATTCCTGGTGGAATTCTGTGTCCATCATTCTTTGGAAATGTGAAGGAGCATTTTTAATACCAAGGGGCATTCTGAGGTATTCATAAACACCCAATATGCATAATATTATGTATATACATGTCATAAATAGATACTGTGTGTTTATAAAGTCAATTCATGCTTTAATAGAGTACATGCTCCAAATTGGGGGAAAAAAAAAATCAATCTTTTTTTTCAGGCATGTCACAGACTTGCGCATGATATTTTTGGAAGCCACAGAGTCTGTAGAGCCAAAAAATGTGTTTGGGTGTTCAAGTGCCCACTTGCCCCCCAAACATTCAGCCCACATTTTTTTTTTTTTTTGCAGGCAGGGTGTAGTCGAGAACACGTGTTGCGCACTTTAGTGTCCACGTCGGACACTACGGGGCCCGCGGGTTGCCTCTGTGTAGGGTCATCTGGCATATTGGCTGGATGCATTTTCCTTTTTTTGGATACTTACTAAGGAGCCCCATAAAAGTATATCAAGTTGGGCTTGACATCTATGGAACGATGGGCATAGAGATGGGACCACGAATTCTTTAGTATATCTACTATATATTTCAGTCAAGTTCAAGATCAGCATTACTAGTCTGGTAAAAAGACTATTATGAAGCTTCTGGTTTTTACTTGTGATTTCTTTATGGTCATGTTTAAGATGGGACCTTCCGAGAGTAAAATCCTCTGAGCTTGATTGTAAATTCATTTACCAGGATATTGCATATATATTAGAGCTTGTTTCATCTGTCAATATTTTTTTGTATTGGAATCGAGGCAACTTGTGGATCTGGAAGATCAAGAAACGTTTCAGGCCCCCCCCCCCCCCCCCGGACTTGGATAAAATAATCACGTTTTTGAGTTTATCTTGGTCTGCATCAGCTTATCAAAACAAATCACGTTAAAGATTACTTCTAGCAAAGAAATTTATTTTGAGATTATTTGAGTTCAAAAGTTCAACATTTTAATATCCCCAGTGAGGGCCTGTATCTGATTCATAGACTGTCGAAAGTCATGAACTAGATCAAGTTCAAGGATGGCTAGATGCTACAGCATAAGTGTTAACGCCAGAGGATTTATCATGCTCACTAGTGTTGTTCAAATTTAAATCCTCATTTACATTCATGTTCGATTTCACATTCGCATCGGGCCCGAAATGGATAAGAGTCATTAAATTAGTTGAAGCGGAGTCAGTCGGAAAGGGTTTCAAAAATTCACGGTATGAGCCAAACAAAGGGCAGAAGAGCAATGAAATACTTGAAGTTCAGCTTTTCTGGTATTAAATGGTTACTTGAATAATATCGTTTGTACGCAGAGATAGCACAATCGGGAATCAAGATGAAACCGAACAAAGTCGAGTATACTTTTAACATTCCGATTTATTTTTTCTGTCGATTGAGGGATTCATCGTTAACTTTGGTTACCGATAAATAGAAAAATCAAATCAATAGCCCAAGCAAAAGTCAGTTACTAGATTCGGAGAAAATTCGGGGCATACTAATCAGGAAAAAAAAGAGGGAAGCAGCATGAGGACTGTACCATTAAGCATCAACGTATCAGAGTCCAAGATCAATCGATTCCCGCTTTGTGCCACAACTGATGCAATCTCTCGGGCAGCTTCAAGTCTACGAAGTTGCAAAAAACCTACGAGCATAAACAAGATCATTAAACGTTGTTCAACTATGAAGCGAAGAACCCGAAGGTGGAGGAATTGAACTAGATGGAACTAGATTGAACTGACCTCGATTCTGTTTGACGGCCTCACCGATCAACTCTGCGCTTCGAGCTTCACCTTGAGCGCGAATTTTGGTTGCTTGTTTTTCTTGTATTGCTTGATCAACCAAGAATGCGGCTCTTTGAGCGGTTTGTTGCGCGATTTGTTTACTCTCGACCGCTTCACTAAAAGCAGGTGAAAAGGTGACATGAGTGATCGATACATCATCTAAAGTTAGATTAAATCTGGAGGCCCTTCTAGTTAAGTTTTCCCGCACAAGTCGAGATACCATTTCTCGTTGTCCAATTAGTTGAGATGCGTTGAATTGTGCCACAACTGATTTCAGCACCTCGTTGCTTTTTCCATAGTTTAACAAAGATTCAACGTCAGAATTTTCATGAATGAATGAGAAAAAAAATTAAAGAGGGCAGCAAGGCGTATTTACACAATGCTAGGTAAGACACGTTCATCATAATCAGAACCAAGTTCTCGATAGATGGTCGCCAGAGAATCAACATTAGGACGGGACAAGACTCGGCAAGTGATATTGACCATTTGGAGATCTAGTTTGGTTCATTTTTTGAGTAAAACGGAATTGTGTAGTTGATACATTAAAAATTGGTGATCAGGCTTCAATGGGAAAATTTGATTTTTTGTTGAAAGACATTGAAAAGGAATAGTATGGCTGGCATAATGAAGGCACCTTTTGTACCAGTCAGTGAAGCAATCGTTCTAGGTTTAGCGCGAACATCATAAATGATTGGAGTCTCGAACCAAGGAATCTAAAAAAAAAACAGAGAAAGCAAATGTCATTTCGATACCAACTATATTTCTCAACTATGCAAGGGAAAAACCAAGAGACAATTTAACCGACCACAAAATGGGTTCCTTCACTATATACGTCAGGCTTGACCCCATGAATTCGAGTATATTTGATAGCTCGGTGACCACCATCGACTAAAGAAGATCAGAGATATCGTCAAGTCAATCGACAAGGGATGAGCCAGAGGGCGTACCGTTGAATAGTGCAGAGTTCAAGGTTAGAGCAGCGCCACCTAGTAATAATAAACCACCAGCTCCACCCAAAGCTTTGTTGATGCCAGATTGACCCCCACCGCCAAAGTTCGAGTTGCTCCCTCTACCTGATCCGGATTGACCAAACACACGGGCCTGTTTGGCGATTAATCGAGCGAATTCTCTTCCTTGCTGATTCATGGATGAATTTTTATGAATCTTGATGGATTTTTGGTCTAAAGGACTTATACATCGGCCCCGGGGTAGGGTTGACGGCGCCAACCCCAGTGGCGCGCCAAGGTGCGCCCGCCCCGCCCGCGCGCACCCAGGCGCGCACATATTTGTCTAAAAGGGGGGTGGCGCGCACATTTTCTGCAGGCGGATGGTAGGCTGTCATTGACTTGACAGACAGCACAGAACAGCCTAGACAGCTGTGTGGAAGACTTGGGAGTTGGCCAGAGCCTGTCCAACTCTGGATTGAGAGTCAAGACTTGATTCCTTGAAACTTGAAAGTTGAGACTCGACAGTCAGACTCGTCACTCGAGACTCGAGAGACTTCTGATTCTTGAATCTTGGCTCTCAATTCTCAAGTTTCGACTTTCAACACAATGCCCCCAGACAGAGATCAACCCAGTGGGTCAAGCTCATTGGAGTGGTGCAAGCCAACAAAAGCACATGGACCACAATGGACAGGATTTTTAATGTCTGACCTGCGAAAAGACCAATCTTGACGGCGTCGAGCCAAGTGCACCCACTGTCAGAAGGAGTTTAGCCAAGCAAAAAAAAATATGCGTGCCCCTGGCGCCCTCTGAGGCTGAGTCGTTGGCGCCCAACAGCGCGCACTTTTTCAAAAGTGGCGCCGTCAACCCTACCCCGGGGTGGACTAATCTAGGGATGGACCACATTGGGTACAGGTTGGCTTCCGGAGGATACGGTGGCTTAACCGCGATGTGGAAAGAAAATCTGTGTCCGCACACAAATTCGACTCTCCGCAGGTTCCAGAACTCAATGATTCCGCTTGATAGGACTAATGAACCAAAATCTAAGAGAAACTTACGCTCTAGACTAAGAACCACAAACAAGTTGGCCCTTTCTTATTCCCTCGTGCTTCCGCAGTTTCTCTCCCTAAGAGTCTAGGTCAGCGATTTTCCCGCAAGTGTAACCAACTCTAAAAGATATGTATTCTAAATGTAATGAAAATTTTGTTGTAGAGTAATGTTCCGTTATAATATGTTAAGGTATGGATGTTATATATCTCCCCCCCCCCTATTTACAACTCTCCCTCCCTCCCTTCCCTTCCCGCACCCTGTTCCCCCAATACCCCCGATACCCCCCGGTTTCCGTCTCCGCAGCTGTTTTTCCCTAATCACCAATCCCGCATCCGCCTTACTTCCGGAACCCTTACTGCCGACCGACGCCACCCTACTTCTTGCAGCCCACCGGTTCGGATCGTTATCCGCTGAACGATCCTCTCCTTCCCCTGCTGATCGGCAGCCCTTAGCACCGATCTACCCCGCAGCACCTTCCTGAGTAACCCATGTCTGATTGCCTAATCCGCATCACCGCTCAGCCCCCGCAAACCGTACTTTCCACTTTCCCTCCGTGTTTAGTATATCCTGAGGCAATTAACTTTGCAGATACTTTCCATCTTCTCCAAAGCCATTTGATCAGCCTGCACGATGCTTTCCACTGCTCCGCATGCCTCTCCACCTTTGCCACCGATACCCAACACAAATATAAATTCCACAGCAAGTATGCTCGATAGTCGGGGGCGCCTTTTACGCGGCTAGACTTTTTATCCGGCGGGCACGGAAAAAACCACGGGAATCCAAGGACCCCGGGTACCCGCGGTTTTTCCCGCCAGCTCTTCAATCTTGTCGGGAATTCCCTGCCACTTCTGTGAAAAGTGGGACCTTTAAACTTTTGATATCCGCCTCCGCATCGGCCTCATATCATGATATGATCCATATCAAATTCCAATTGCATTGCCATGGCCCCCCTCCTTGTTGAAACAATACTCAAGCATCAACTGGTCAAAATCAAAACATGACAATGACCAGCCAAACAGAAGTCTCCCAAGACAAAACCTTGGAAGCTGAATCCATGGACAATCCTAGCACAATTGCTAGTTTGACAGCTACTACTCCCACCCACGTACCTTATTGCAGTTGGGCCTGGACCTAATTCATGGTTCAAGACAGTCATAAAATGTGCTGCACAGTCCCAACTGCAAACAGTAAGTCATGCAACAAACAGCTGACCCAAGACAAGACCAAAAGCACTAAGAGCATGATAGAACATCTATCATGCATGCACAACATTGACAACCCAAAGAAAACCAAGCAAAACCAAAAAATCATCAGCAGCTTGTTTAAACCCAAACATGTGGAAAGTTGAGTAATTCCTCTCTCCTCTCCCTTAAGATATGATTCTCTATACTATCTTCATGTTCTTGTGGATTTGTCTTAATGCTTATAAGTCATCTCTTTTTTCTTTCTCTCTGCTTCTTTTTTTTGTTACATTTCTATTTCTTTTTTTTTACTCCCTGATTTCTAGGTTGAACTGAATCCTCAGAGCTTCAAGAGACTGCTTGCAAACCTCCTTGCCTCTGCTGATCTGACTTTCTCATTTTTTAAAAACAAGGTGTTCATCCAACTCCTCAAATTTTTCAATCCTTGAGTCTCCAACATGATTGTCAAGCGCAAAGCCTTTGCGGTGACAAGAATATACATTTCATATTTGCTACACAGTTGAGGCATAATTGGATGATGAGTTGGCAATATAATTTGGTGGAAAGTACAAACTACCAACATCTCAATCTCAGTGCATTGCAATGGTGGAAAGTATTTAGTATTTTCCTATCTCACTTTCAAGTTTATAATTTTATATTGACTGACTTGTTTCTGGTTTATATGACCATGGACATGATTTTCTAGTCTTGTCCCTTATGGCTAGGGATTACCTTGCATGCTGTGCCTTTTCAGCAAGTGTTGAAAGATGCTTTTCTGTAACAGCAGATACCTGTGGATACAATTGTGGAAGTTTGGCATCCCAAAAGATTGAGCAATGTCTCAGCTCTCATCAATATTGGCTCCGGAAAGGATTAAATCCAGATGGGGAGTTTCAAACAGCCTACAATCTCATTGCACAGGGTAAACTAGAGGTTGAATCCAAGAAGGCAAAACATATTCCTGAGGATTGAAAAGATTAAGACTTATTTCTTTTGTAATACATTTTATGATATCTATTTAATTTCATCTTTTTCTTTCTTGATTGTATCTATATGAAAAAAAAAAACACTCTAATACCCCTGTGCATGCTATCCAAAAAAAAAGTAAATGCTATTGGAAAAAAAAAAAAAATGTTCTCTCCCCCAATACATGCAATACAATATTGGTATTGTATTGTATTAGGCAATACAATCCATCTTTTCTCTGATACATGTATTGGAACAAGCAATGAGTTACACATGCATTGCATTGCTTAAGCAATACAATAAATTTGTAAAGATTTTAGTGTATTGGGGAAACAATCAAATACAGATAAAATTGCTGATACAGTATTGTATTGTATCTCTTACACAGTTGCTCAAACTGGTTCAATTGTCATTTTTAGTTCAACAAGTATACTGACCAGAGATTGCCAGTTTGATGCCTTGGATGGAAGTATATTTATCAAACCCGACAAATATTTTCCTGCTTCATCCCAGTGATATATGGGAACATTTGATTGAGCCAAATTACATCACATCGTGGTGAGCAGGGTAGGGTTAAATTGTTCAGCAAGACTGTTTGGGTGAGGATTTTCAACACAATCTTGTTCTAAACTCACCCTAAGATCAGTTATTTCCTTACAAATTTTTTTTCAAGCCAAACTCACCTCCACAAGTGGAGTAACCTTTAAAACATCCATATGAAGTGTATGAAATGGACAATTTGTAGTGGGTAGATGATTCACATGTGGAGTTTGTGTTAGTTTTTCACTTTGAAATATTTCACAACTCTTTGAGGAACCCACACCAGGAAAAATATATGATAACTTGTCTACAAGTGACATAGCAAAGTAAAAAGGGGCCTTTTTACTTTTTTGTGTCACTTTTTGACAAGTCATCATAAGTTTTTCCGGGTTCCTTTGATGTTTTTTTGTTGAGATTGTTAGTTTTTAGAAACTTTCTGAGATATTCATTCATGGATGAGTTTCCCAACATAATGTGCCAGTCTTGTGATGAATTGGAGGAAATAAAACTTAGTAATCAATTTTTTTTAATGTTAAATTTGCAAACATACAGATTGTTTATCATATTGAAACTTTTTATAATTGAGTCACCCATTTGTATGATTATCATTTTGTTTTTATGAATTATTTTGAAACCATGATCTTCCAGCTGAGACATGGAGATTGAATTTAATTTACCATCTGGAGCATATAACACAGGGAGTAACTTGTGTTGGCCAAAGATTACAGAAACAACTTGTGTGATTTGAATGGAACAGGGAAATGTACCCATTGAATTGTTTATTTTCTTCACATTGGTTAGGAGTTCAAGATTTGAAACTGTGGTTGTTTTTGCACCCAAATCAAAAATAAGATCTTCATCAATTGATTGATTTTTCCCAATTTTTAGATTGACTTCATTGGTGACAATAAAACTTGACAAGTTGTTGTCTTCTAAAGATGTGTGTGTACATAGTTTGCAGAATCTGATTCATGTTTTTGAGACTTATCACTTTCATCCTCATCTACAGCATGGGATTCAGGAGGTTTCAATAATTCATTTGACCGCTGATTTATTAAAAATTCAATTTTTGGGTCTAGAGTACTGCTTGAAGGCTTGTTATTATTTCTTAATTGATTGGTAATGTTATTTTTATTCATCTGGTTTTTTATTTGCTGATGAACACCAAGAATTTTTTTTGGTTTAGACGCTAGTCTTTCATTTGGTCAAGTGAAGGCTAGTAAAAATTATTCTTGTTGCTTTTATTTGCATTGGTTGTCTTCCACAAGTAGCCAATTAGATGAATTTTCAAATGTGGAAGTTTTGGTGTCATATGAACTTTGAAATCAACTGTCTAATATCCTATTGTTTCTAGAAGACTTTGAAAAATGTGCCATCTGGCCGTCAAAACCTGCATAATATTTTTCTTTTCTGAAATTGCTTAGAGAACCAACACCAGGAAAAAACAATTATTGCTTGATGACAGGTGAAATCAGGCTAAGTTCATCAGTCTATCTGTTATGTGTCCAGCTCAAAACTGGGCCAGTTCCCTGCAGCACACAAAGGCTCCATTTTAGTTTAGCTTTACTAGAGCCAGAGCTACAACAGATGAGTATCCAATGTTACTTGATGCCACTTGTCATCTAGTGATCATTTTTTTTTCTGCTGCAACATATATAAACCAGTATAGTTGGAGACATGAGCCCGGATTGATGTTCCTGAGTCATAAACTGGATTTACTAAAGCAAATAATCAATCACACAGAATAATGATTGAGTTTTTGCCAAAAGTACTTGACAAGATCTTGAGTGCACATATTTAAGAACCTTTACATTTCCAGATACTTTGTCAAAATTCAGGTCCAACTGAGATATGCAACAGACCAAACCCAATCACATTTATGTGAATTCCTTTTGGAGTATTGATGTTTGCAGTGAGCCATGAGTTGTCAAACAATTCCCTATGGCCTTTGCTGATCAGCTCTGTACGCATTTGTTGTTTTTAAGCAGCTATAGACCTTGAGATAGTGAATTTAAGAATGAGGGAGGAGGATTTGACCGTGGAGTGAGGGAACTGAGATCCTGTTGGTTATTGATAAAAAGACTCTAAACTCAATAAGTTTTATTTCATAGAAAAAAATAAAAAAAATAAAAAGACAAAATTACATGTCACACAACTGTGACATGTCTTACTAATAAAACTAAAATGTTCATCAGTGAGAGCTAAATCACCTGAGACACTATAATGGAATTGTTGAACAAATAGGCAGGGCCAATTTGTGCCGGGTAAGCTTGACTCTCATGTCACAAGAGGTGAGATTTCAGGAACCTATCACAGATATGGCCGCGGCACCAGAGAGCAGGAAACAGATTTCACAAGGCGGGAAATGTCCAGTGAATGTTACCAAGTTGTCCAAACACAACTTGGACAAAAACACGACAGGAGCATTCAAGAACAATGCACGAATCAAACCTCAGCCCCATCGACGTATCAGGATAAGCGAACGAACAACCATCTCGCACTGCTGGCAAACGGCCGTCGCATCCGTCTGCTGCAACGTCCAGTCGCATTGTGCGCAGCCGACTCAGTTTCCCAGCCTGCGACATGACAGCTGTGGCGACAGCTGTATGAGGGATCTCTCACTGATGCGACACTACCCCACGTACATCAATTCCACCCATCAACACATCATTGGATCCGGCCCTCTTTTCCCCGAAGCGGTTCTCCATCACGTAAACTTGCAAGTAGTCTTCCTCCTGCGCTGATATAAACCCATCTTAAACGCAGCATTCTTGCGTATTTTTCCCATTGCGTACAATGCAAACTGATCCGTGGATAGATCCTAACCAAACCGTCAATCAAAACCACAACCCCAATCCCAACAATATCTACGAGGTTGTAGATGCCAACAATCGCAAGCATGAAAATACCATTGCAACTTTGACCCAGGAACTTGAGCTCGTCAAGAAGAAGTTGCAACAGGCCACGTTGACTGGTTTGAGAACCAACAAAGCCTCAAAGCCCTCAACAGTAAGTCAGCAAAAAAAAAGCAACCCCGTGAAATCAAAAGGAAAGCAAACAATGAAGACAACTCGTAAGGAAGCCCCGGTTAACAAGCAACCCTCTTCCACCTCAAAAAGGAACAATCGCGCAAGTTCTGCCCCCCCACTGACTAATGGTAGTACCTCAAAGAACACGCCGAAAAAGCCCACTATTCTCAAACAAATCAAAGAAAATTTAGTGGTGAAAGCTTCGTCACCAAAGCGGCATCCTCAACAGATGCAAACAAACGATTTTCCAGCCGAGTTTGCCACGACTAAAGTTAGTCCTTTTTTTCTTTTGTTAAAGTTTGTATTTTTCTTACTTGCCACTAACTAACGCTTGATCACAACATAATGCACTTTTCATCCATATAAAGATTCTTTGGGGCCTACTTAAGCAGGATTCTGTTCCAAAGGCGCCCGATATTACCAGCCTTCAAGAATTCTACAATCAGTTCTCCAATGCCGATCAGATTAACGATGTGGCGAAAAACAGTTTCTCTCGCCCCTAAGTTTCTCTCGCCCCTTAATCCCTTTGGGGGATGTCATGTGCTTCCAGGGAGCTTCAGATGGTAAGATATAAGTGGGACAATCAATCATCCACCTTGGGGACAACTTCGTTCGATACGCCCAAGGTCTTCTCACTTATCTTGGATTACGACTTTGGTTCCCAAACCTTGATGAGGACGCCTCATCGTTGTACAACGCAGCTTTCCGGATTGCAGCAATTACTACATTTCAAGAAATCTCTGTGACCAAGGCCTACGCTTACATGAACATCAATCCAAAGATGATCATGGAAACATCTTTACTCATACAGGCTTATAATCACTATGTACACTTTGTTATGCTTGCAAAATACAAGAAAGAAGCAAAATAAGAAGGCAAAAATGCAAAAGATTCCAAAAAAAAAAAGAATTTAAAAAAATCGAGAACGTGTAAGTTTCTGTTCCAATTGTATTTCTTATTGTGGATCATTACTGATATATACATCACTTGTAGTTAAGAGACACCCGAGTCAGTTTCCTCCGACAAAACAAGTTCTGCAAGCGCTACATAGAAGTGTGTGAAGAAGTCGGCGCTCATAGCAATGATGAGCTGGTTGAAGGTAAAGGCTTTTATGCCATTAAAACCCTACCATACCAATCAAAAAAAGTCGGCCGATTCATGCGAGAGTTGGACATTGCAATGATAAAAGCTTCCAAGCAAGATGCATCTGGAAGTCGCAGGCGTATCCGTAGATTGACGAGGGAGCCAAACATGTCAGAATTCCAAGTGGCTCCCAAAGGGCTTCCACTTGACTTTTACGACCCCAAATGGTTCAAAGGTTTAGTCCATGCTCAGCAACAGACCATCCCTAACTTGAATAAGGTGGCTTTTCTACTGGATGCTAGCCAATCACTTACGCGATGTGCTGATTCTACGTTCAATCGGAAATACTTGGATATTGTCCAAGCGGAATACGGCTTATTAGAAGAAGCAAGTGAGGAAGAAAGTGGAGAAGAAAGTGGAGATGAGCATCAAAAAAGTGATGATGATGAAGGAATAGGCTTGAATGCACCAAGCCCAGACCATTCAGAGGATGAATACCTTGTTGAGGGCGATGCGGGTGATCTGTATAACCCAAATGGCTTCATTGATGATGATGAAGAGGGCGATGATGAAAGCGAAGAAGATAGCAATGGCTCTTATGTTGAAGATGATGATGATGGCGTTGAACATAATGACGGGAGTGATGTTGGACATTGAACATAATGACGGGAGTGATGTTGGATGACAGTTTGATGCTTACTTGGAGGGGGATGAAGGTAAGCATGCTGTTCATCATTTTTATGTGTGTAGATATAAATGATGGTTATGCTGATGGTAACCTTGATTTCCACTTAGACAAAGATGACTCCAAGGGAAATGATGTTGGATACAGTGATTATGATGAGGACATGTTTGATGATCCTTTGAACACTAATTGGGGATGAAGTTTGGCTAACAACGTCTATACAAATGGTATGATTATGGTATACTACATGCTTGTATATGAATTTCTTTGATTATCTTGGTCTTCTCTCTCAAAAAATAGTTATATTTTTTTTTATTCCCGTATGCAGATGTCTTCGAAGACACAAGTATATTAAAAAAAGTCAGATTATGGTATACTATGCGTATTGATACCAATGTCTTTGATTATTAAGGTCTTCTCTCTCAAAATGAAATTATCCTGTTTTTTTTATTCACGCTTGAAAGTGTCAATGGTAGACATAAGTCTCTGAAATTTTATAGCTTCTCAAATACTGCTTGATTGGGTCCCTTGCTGGATCAGAGCGTAGCCAAGGGTAATGCATAGAGCACAAAAATGAAGTTCCGATTGTGTTCACTCCGTTGAAAAATAGGCTTGAGACATGGCACACTTGATGGTTAGATGGATCATGCTTTGTAGATTCCATATAATATCATTAGCAAAAAAAAAATACAATGGATAAAAGGAAGAGGACATCAATTTATGGAAAACGAGAAAGGGAGTCTCACTCCCTTGGGATGAATGAAAAAAAAGAAACACAACAATTGATTGTGCAATAAAGAGGGTAAAACGTTCAGATTAGATGGAAGGGTCAGAAGCTGGGAGGGAAGAGGATAACTAAGGAAAAATAGTGTGAGACTCTAAAAGAGGCTAAAAGTTGATTTTAACCCTAATAGCAGAATTTAGGAAAGTATGATGGAGTGAAGACTCTGCCTTCCTGGGGTGACAAGAGAGTCTTAGAAGGATTTAGTGATGGGGAAGACAGGGAGCAAGGCTACACCTGGTGATGGTAAGAATAATGGAAGTTTAAGAGAGTGTTTCCTGCACTCAGATTTGGGTTGAGGAAAAGAAAGGTGATCAAGACAGCAGGATAGCTGTGAGAGCAAGGGATATGAGTCAAGTCCTCTGTGGCTCTTTTAAGGAAGGGGAATAATTTGAGCAATGGCTACACACTGAAGGTTTCAATGAATATAAGTATTTATTTCTTTGGATGGTATGTATGTAAGTGTTTATTTATTATTATTATGGGGATAATTTTCTGATAAA
>JNCO01004073.1:0-15790 GCA_000785685.1 Uromyces viciae-fabae
TTATCATTTTAACTTACTTTGTGTTGTTTTGTCATGAAATAAGATTGGTCTCATTTACCGTCATTTTAGTTTTTAAAGGGGGTTGTAAGGTGCATTATAGAAAATTGGGTGGGGTTCAATGAGGTTTAGAAGATTGAGGTAGCAAGGAAATGACATTCTAAATAAATGAAGAAAAATTGAAGCTGTAAGTGATTGCAGTTTTGATAAATCATAGAGAGGATGAAGTCTAGTAGTGGTGTTTCTGACAAAAGGATATCTTTTCTGGAGTTGATGGCAACAGAAAAGATATAAATCTTCATGGTCAGAGCCACAGTCAGAGTCAAGTAGCATGATAGTAGCAGATGAGGTGGCAGCTTGACAAAGGATAATGTGTTGAGTTGGTGCTTGCATGATTTTTCAGTTGAGTTGTTGATATAAAGGTTGGTATGAGGGATATGAAAGCTGGTATTAGGTAGATGAATAGTTGAGTTGTGGATATAAAGGTTGGTATGAGGGATATAAAAGTTGGTATGAGGTAGATGAATAATTTAAACAGAGTGATGAGGTGTAGATGAGGTGTAAACTCTACAATTTGTGTAAATATGTGAGTTTTTGAATTTCAAAATCTGTTGACTTTTTAGCTACTTGGTTTTGGAAATCCGTTAAATACAAATTGTGGATTTAGATTTTTTCAATTGACGGATTTCTAATTGTGGATTTTTAATAATTGATACACCATATTATTTTCTTTTTGTTTTAATCTACCATCAACATTCTTGACACAATATCTTTTTTTTTTTCTTGGAAACTCCTTGTCCTGAATAAAGACAATCCATGTTATTTTTTCATTTTTTATTTTTTCATTTAATTTATCTTTTTTCATTTAATTTATCTTTTTTCATTTGATTTATCTTTTTTCATTTAATTTATCTTTTTTCATTTAATTTATCTTTTTTTCATTTAATTTATCTTTTTTCATTCAATTTATCTTTTTTTGTTTAATTTATCTTTTTTCATTACTACTATGATAAATTCCTCTGACAAAATGATGAATAGAGGTTCAATATTGGACCCATTTCACTTGAACTGTGTCATTGGTTCTCAAAAACATAGTGCAAAATCCATATTTTTTTTATCATATTCTTATTTTTTTTTTAATCAACCATGAATATTACTGTGAATATTACTGAGACATTCTCTTTTTCTTTTTTTTGTTTCTTGGAAAGCCCTTGTCCTCAATAAACAATATCAGGATTTCATTGCTATCAGAAGCAAGGATCTAAAATAAAAAAATTTAAAATATTGATAATCAAATCAATTTTGAAAGTGAGATTCATTTTATTTGAAATATTATTTATTTGAAGAATGAGATTTTTATTGGTATTTAAATTATTCAAAATGCCATCATAAAAAGAAAGAAAAAAGATTAGATATGAAAGCTTTAAAAAATGTACACTAGGCTTCATTGGTTGCTTGCTCTACTAAATTGTAGCATAGCACTTACAAAAATCAAAAATGCTATCCTCACATGTAGTCAGTGGTTGCTTGCGCAGAACTTTACTGTAGCATAGCACTTGCAAAAACTCACAACACTACACTACAAGCTACAGGATTTCCTGGTAGTGTTAGCTTTCCTTTGAGGCATCTACACTACACTACACTAATTTTTTTTTTTTGGCAAAAAAAAAGTAGTGTTAGCTGAAAAAAAAACCACTAACAGTAGCGTGATTGTAGCATGGCTTAACAAGCTACACTATGCTACACTACACGCTACTTGTAGCATAGCTGGCCCACCATTGCTTATAGGAAGAAAAGGAGGTAGATGCTCAGAAAAAGCTTCCCTTATCCCCACATTAGGAACAGAACTGAATGAAGGGCTTGCAGAACCAGCCTTGTTTGCTGGAAATAGAGTTCTATGTGCACTTATGTAACAAACTTTTATTTGAAAAGTACTTTGAATATGCAATATTTGATTTGGAGGAAACCTTCATGACATGTGCTGAAAAAATCTTTAGTCACAATCGGCAAAACATGGGTGTGAGTGAATAATCAAAGCATTTATACGCTGAAAAAACATTCGAGATGTTCATACATCTTGTACCAATCCGAGGATTATGTTCGCATGACTAAACTTGCAGCGGCCAGCCTTTCATGGGCATCAATATCCTTCACCTCCCATGGATACTGATTTAGAAAAAAATTGGTGAGAAAAGAATGTCAACAACAAATCATCAAATAAAATTGGAATCTGATGGTGCTGGAAACTGGCATACATCAATCCAAAAATCTCCGACCGTTTTGCCTGCAAAATATTTGATGTGATCCGGCAGGCTGGCTGCTTTGGGTTTATCTTTGTTGTGGACTGGATCCAACGCCCCAATACCGCAGATTTGTAAGAGTTAAGAATCACTTTTTGTAACTGAAATTGACAGACTCACCGACAAATACAGCAAATTCTGTAGGGGGGAGTTTTATCAGCTCTTCAGGGTCCATCTTGACGAGTTGAGCTTGGACATCTCTCTCAAGTTCACACACAGCGTAAGATAGAGTCGTCCTAGTATCATCTACTTCATCCTGTAGTATCAATTAGACGGCCAAAAACAGTTGTTAAGACTACAGAATAAGACAGCCTACGACGATAAGAATTTTCCTCCCGATTAATGGATTCCGTCCTAGAGTTGTAAAATCAAGCCTACAATGCAACAATTGAACGATGCAATTAATAATTGAAGTCCATTGAAAAAAATCAGGAGGAAGATTTGACTAAATGTTACCATTGAGTTCTGGGCAAGTATCGGCAGGTAATCAAAGAATATAGATAAATAAATAAAGATAACCACGAGTCAGCCTTTCTCCGTATGAATAAATGAACGATACTTTGAGGAAAAGTAACGAAAAGATTGAAGTGCACTGGTTACCTGACTACTTCCTTGCCTACTTTTTCTTCCGTATTGGGCATTTCATCTCCCAGCGCACTCGTTCCTAGATCCTCGTATAATGACAACCCTATGGCCTCAATTCAGAAATTTGATAATTGAAAGTACAAGTCACCAATGGATCAGCTGGGTGTGAACCCTTAAATGGTTGGAATTTAATCATCTAAAATTAACAATGTACTAAATGATTAGGTTTGGGCGACAGACCTGGATGGGAATGTTTTTCTTATTCGGATCTTTCAAATAAGTCCGCTAAAGCAAATGATCCAAATCCAAATAAACATGTAAACGTGAAGCGCGATAGAAAAGAGTTTTTTTTTTTGGCGTTCGCTTGCAGTTTACTACATGTCCTGCACACTACAAAATGGTCTGTGAGATTAGCCATAAGGAAAGCTAGCACCAACCAATACCCTAGCAGGAAAAAAACCACCGCCTCCAATTGCGATCATGATGTCAGGTCTGCAAGGAGATGCACATTAGAGAATGCAGACTGAATTAAAGGAGATGCTAAGGCGGGCATCCTGACCAGATGGGAAGCTTACCGAAATTGTTCGAGAATTTGTTCGGCTGCTTTGCCAATTGTACGCTTCACAGATGAAAGTCAGGGGCGTAGAACATCATGCATCAGCGATACCTTGCCTTACCAAAGGGGAAAAAAAAAAGATCAAGGTTATGAACAGCACGAGCTTCTTACATGAATTTCGTTATAAGTCAAACGGACATCTGAGGATGAATCAACAAAAAACCATACTTTTTAACCCAGTTGTTGAACCAAAGCAAGATAGTACTGCGGGAGATGGGTATGCTCACGCTGGTCGTTTGTCATCGTTGATGTTTGATTTGCTTCCGCAAAGCGCTAACAACAGGGGGAAGAGGGATGGATGGATTGGCGATTTAGCTCTCCACTTTGTCCAGACTTCAGAATACCAACAAGCTCACATGTGTTGGAAACTATGTGACAACAAGATGTTACACTATGGATATAGGAAATATAAGTACATTCTTATATTGACTACAGCGCCCCGCACCTCTTTTGTACTACCTACCCAGCGGCTCCATTTGTGTACCGTCGGGCCCGCGGGGTGGCCCGCACGACGTACTGGTTCCTTTGAGCTGACAGGCGCCAAGCGGCACCTTTTCCAAGCCCACTGGGGCGTGCCCTTTGTTGGGGGCACCAGGGCAACAGTATTATAAGTTTTTTTGGCTCTTTTTTAACATACAATATTTTTTTTTTCATTTTTGTTAAGGCAATGGTATTAGAATTTTTTTTTGCTTTTTTGTAGCCTACACCCATTTTTTTTGCTTTTTTGTAACACCCTTTGTTTTGCTTTTTTGTAACATACACCATACAAATTTCTTTTTTGGATTTTTTATGAATTGTCTTTGGTGAAAAAAAATTACAACTTTAAATAGTTGGTTTATATAAAAAAAAAAAAAGACAAAGAAGCTTTGATGAGTTGGCTTCACTCGTTTGGGACCCAAACATCCATTGGGTTCCAGTCACAGTCCGGGTCTTGAGCTGACTCCTCATTGGTGACCACAATGGGATGTTTGATATGATTATCTTTCTCACAAATATCAAAATCAAACATTGTCTCCATCCAGCCATTTTTGCTGGATGTAGAGACAAGAGAGGCATTGTTATTGAGTTCACCTTGCTCAAAAGCCTCCAAGTTGGTAGGATTTTGAAAATAATCATAAGCTTTCATGTCATTGTATTTTGAGTTCTCAATTGCTGATTTAGAGTTTTCTGAGTCTTTTCTTTTTCTATTATCGCTACCTTGGACCATGTGGAGTTTGAGCTGAGCAAGCATTTTGGGACTAGAGGGGTGCATTCGATTTTGTGATTTTGTCTTGATTGAATTCATCATGGAAAAAAGGCCTTCAACCCCGATGTGGAATTTATATTTGTGTTGGGATGTGGTGGCAAAGGTGGATTGGTGGAATGCATTGTGCAAGCTGATCAAATCCTTTGGCGGAAAGTGGAAAGTATCTGCAGAGTCATTTGCCTTTTGCGTTGGGGATTCACAGTGCTTTTATACTAAAAGTAGAGGGAAAGCGGAGCATAGGGTTGACGCGGGCTGAGCGTTTATGCGTATTAGGCAAGCGGAAGTGGGTTACTCAAGAAGGTGCTGTGGGGTAGATTGTGCTAAGGGATGTGGATCAGCAGGGGAAGGAGAAGGTTGTTAAACAGATAGCAATCCGATCCGGTGGGCTGCGAGAAGCGGGGTAGCAATGGTCAGCTGTAAGGGTTCAGGTAGTAAGACAGACACGGAATTGATTATTGGGCCAAACGGCTGCGGAGACGGAAACCGGGGGTACGTGGTGGAGTACGGGGGAACGGGGTGCAAGCAGGGAAGAGTGGGAACCGGGAATTGTAAATGGGGCATTATATATAAGGATTTTTTTGTACACACCATCATCATCTTCTAGAGATAGAACACTACTTTTAAAAAGGGAAAATTCATCAAGTGACTTTTGGAGAGTGACTGCAGAAGCACTGGTGGATTGAAAAGGGCCAATTAATTCAGAGTTTCTTCTCAGGAGTGTAAGTTACTCATAGTCTCTTGTTCAACTAGTCTCATCAAGTGGAATCATCAAGTTCTGGAACCTGTGGAGGGGCAACTTAGAGTGCGGACACAAGTTTTCTTTCCACACCGGCCATGTGAGGTACTATTTCCATCATTTGAATGGCTAGTTTTTTAAGGCCAGTCGCTTCGGGAGTACACAGTACTGTCATCCAATAGTCCAGTGGAATTTTTTTCTTCTTGATTTCAGACAGATTCACATTGAATGGATAGAGATTTTTATAGTAGCGGTTGATGGAGGTCTGGATTTGGAGGGCCTGCAATTGGGTGAAATGCCAAGTTTTGGCCACTTCAAGTATCATAATCACAATATCGGTAAGGGAATCTTTTTGAGATGCAGCAAAATTTCAATAGGATGGGTGAAGAAATAAGGCAATGATGTAAATGTTGTCTTGAAAAACTCCAACTCAATTGGCTAAAACACTGATAAAGTGGTCTTTGAATGACTGGAATCTTGAATATACCTTGATTGCTTGAAATGTTTGGTATGTTTCAATAATTGTGATCCAGATACTTTCAAGAGTAGTGTGACTTAACTCTAGAGAAGCAATAGCATTAACAACCGGCCAAAGAAGCTTGACTAGTACCGAGTTTGATGTGAAGTGATCTCGGTCTTTGATCACTTTTATAACAGCCTTTGTCATTGATGGGCTATCCATTGAAGGGTTATCTAGAGTTTCCAGGCAGTACTTGAAGCCATCTTCATGTGATTCCACTCCTAAGCAAATATTTGCCATTGAGTACGATACAGTTTCACATAAGGTTGAAAGGCCATGACTGACATCATTTTTTATTCTCCAGTTGTGTAGGTGTTTGCTCCAAAATCTGGATGTCACGTAGTGAGATAGTTGACAAGAATCTTGTTTCCTTTGATGACTTCCTCCATAATTAGATGACTGATGATTTGCTTTTCAATCAAGTTGAAGACATGGAGAGCGCAGTAAAATTTCTTTATGTGAGGATGATTGGTATTGATCAGTCTCTAAATTAAAAAAAAAAAACAGGTAAAAAGAGAGAATCAGAAGAGGTAATAAAATTGAGGAAATTTCATAAATCATAACTTAAAACCTAACATACTCAAAACTCCAACATCACTGAGGGTGATTCAGTAACAACAGCATTAATTGTATTGATCTTGATCATCTTTTTTGCCAGAGTTTCCTTCAAAGCCTTGTAAATGTTTTCAGCAGAGTGTTGCTTACAGTTTAAATCTAGAATGTTGATGAAGTGCTTGAAGGATGGACCTCTTTGAACAAGTACAGCATAAATGCTATTCCCACAGTTATCAGTACATCCTTTGAGTGGAATAGTAAAATTGGTCTCATTCTTGAAATTATTGGTAAGGTTGAGTTCATATGCAGCGTGAACTGTTAGCAAGAGACTATCAACTATCTGCTTGCGGCATGGAATCTTGTAAATACATTGGGCTAGCTCTTCTTGATATTGTTGGAAATATTGGTTTTCTAGCTGTCAGAAGCTGTGATGCCAGGGACTGAACACCCTTTAGCTACACACTCTGCAGGGTATGTATAAATAGTTTTAATACTATTTATACCACAGTTTGGTGCAGGTAGGGGAGTACAATATATATATATATTATAATAGTAATTTCTATCAGAGGGGCAGATAAACTGGAGTTTTTTATCCCTCTGAAGAAATAAGGGGCCAGAGTGCACTCTGGGGTATTTTTAACCCTTTTTAAGTTGTTACACAACTTGTATTTGGGGCCTGATATGTATCAGGGGTGTTTATACCCAGTATACCACAAATTGGTTAAGTCTTTATGACTTTGAAAAGGAGTCAGAAGACTTACCTGGGTCCAGACCACGGGGGGGGGGGGAGGAGGCGTGGTTGATTTGGGAAGGTAGACTGGAGTGCTGAAGGGGATCCAGTAGGTGCAGTTGAGGAGGAATAAAGAAACTGATATACTATTGGTGTATGTAAGTAACTATGTGTAGCTGGTAAAGATGATTCTTCCGGATGAGAGGAAAAAAGGAGGGCTCTATTTTTATCTTTTCCAGTCCTCCTGGGGCGCTCTAATAGTATGTAAATGTCACATAGAATGTAGACTGTATTATGCAGGTAATTGAGCAATTCTGTGGGCAATGTGAAAAGAAGATGGTACATGATCTGTACTCAAGGGATTTATCCTTAGAAACATGTCCTCCAAGAATGATTTGTGTGATTTTTATTTATTTTTATAAATTGAAATGACGGAGGTATGATGTTTTGAACTAAATATGTCATTTCTCCTATTCAATTGGTATTTGAAAAAATACTTTTCATATTGATTTTCTTTTCCTGTCAGCCTGCTACAATGCTGAGCATGCCAACATAAGTAACAGCAAAATATAAATAAACAAATAAATAAACAAATAAATAAATAAAATAAAAAGAATTAGAAGAAATAAAAGAAACATAAATTATCCCCTTTAAGAGTAAAGAAAAAGTTAATTATTTTTTCATTTTGGAAATCGTTGGGTAAAAATAACCCTAGTCAACCAGCAAGAGTAATAATAAAAAATCACTCCTTCTATCTTAAAAATAGATAGATGTATTTTAGATAGAAGGAAGAGGAAAACCCTTTTTTGCCTTAAGAGATAGGACGTCATAAATACTATGTATATGGACTAAACACCAAAAAACCATAAAAAACAAGTGTAGTGTATAGTTTAAGAGATACGTGCATAATTGTGTTGAAATGTCTAAATGTCAAAAGGCGCGGATGCTGACATAATCCAATTCATGAGAGAAAGAAGCGGCCTCTGAATTGGCTTACATAATCCCAAGTCTTAAATCCATGCGGGCCTGACTGGGCCAAAAAGGTCTAAAATTACTTCAATACTAATAATCCCACAATACTATTAAAAATAGACATAATCATGGAAATAATAGTGTCCCAAGGAATACTCCATTTTTCCCGTGGAATTAAGAATATAAATATATTATAAAAAATATATTAAATCTATTTTAAATAAAATTGAATGGAAACAAAGAATTTCCAACATTGACTAAACTACAAATAATCCACGGTAGTTAGCAAAAATCATAACTTCTCATGCAGATAAGTTATTACAAATCTAAATCTATGGAAAGCAATAATAAATGACGCTCTATTGAGGACAAATCACACGTCACTACACCTTGTGTCAAATAGAATTCATATTGCCCACAGAAACTACTATAATAGCAATATAAATACCTGTCATCATAATGAATTCTAAATTACAGATCTGTCAGGAAATATATTAGAGAGTTATTGGAAATGTACACGCTGCAAGGCAGGACGGAGATAATCTTGAAATAAAAATTTCATCATGAGAACTCTTTTCAATTAAAAGATCTCATGCCTGCAGGATCCGTCAAAAATAGTTAAAACTACATACATATCTCATAAGACACTTACACAAACTATCAGAGCGCTCCAAGAGGATCCCAAACAATATAAAAGGACCTCTCTCCACGCTCTTTCTGATCATCATCATCCAGTTACATTACAGTTATACATTACTTAAGCCTAAATCACCTAGACTTCGAAGTATCTTAACATCAGTAACTCTCTATTTGATCTCATTTAAACTCTACACCAACTCTAGCTGCCTGCACCAGCCACTCAGGACAAACAGTTACTCTCCATCTAGAGGACTCATAGGTTAGTAAGTACCCTATCTCCTCTTACTATTATTACTAGTTGAAATATACTAGTACTTTGGGCATTAAAACACCCCTGCTTAGCAGGCCCCAAATATAAGGGCATTCAAAACACCCCTGCAACGCAGGCCCCTTGACTCAAAACCCAGCAGGGCATTAAAAAAACCCCAGAGGCTCTGGCCCCTGCTTTAAGATAAATATCTTTGAATATTAACAAAAGCAAATATTTATACTTTTATAATTATTTCTAAAAATAATTAAACCAAACCGTTGTACCACATTAAATCTTGCACCCTGTATAGCTAGAAGGATTACTCCTTGGCATTACAGAGGCTGACATTTCCCATGGTTGTTTCTATTTTTCCTCAAGGTAAAACTATCTTGTTTATAATCAAGGAAAAATAGAAGCTTCCTTAGTGTGGCATATTTACATGACACTTCTATTTTTTCAAAGGTCTGTGGAATTATTATTGCTTTGTCTTGTCTGTTATTTCAAACAAAGCAGTTTTGGCCCATCAGGGCCCGCGGGACCTGTCAATTGGGTTACATAAACCAACCGAACTCTTTGTCATTTGTCTAGGGGGTTGATTAGGTAATCTCCCGCTTCATTTGACAGTATTTCCAATATGTATTTAACTCTGAAAGTATACACAACACCCCATTTTTGTGTATTAATATATCGTAATACATATACATGAGTATAGCTGACGTCTTGTCTTGAGGGTTTGTAGGGGCTTCCTTCCTGTTTTTCTTTTGTTAATAAAATAAAATATAAGGAGGTATTTTCTGCCCATAATTCTACTGAGTGACTGGGGTTAATTTTTTACCAAGGAATTCAAATATTACATAATATTTATACTATTCCTGTTGCTTAATAATTTTTTCCACTATTTGTTGTTTTTCATTAATATTTTTATTTATAAAAAATATTACAAATTTATCTTAGCTATTTTTTAGTTGGCTCTAACATAGTAGCCAGCTGACACTAGCATTGTAAATGGTAAATTTGAGCTGATAATTTTTTTCAGAATGAGTTCATGGAGGTATAAAGTATGCTCGTTGCTCATTGGGTGAAAGTATTTCTTGATGGATTTGGTGCTTGCAGTTGGAAAGGAAAGTTTGAGGGTTTGCCTATTTCCCTCTATGCCGCTAGTAGAGGTTAGATTGGTTGTGTTGGCTGTGTTGACTTAGTGGGAAAATGGCCTCTTCCATTCAAATCCACCTGAATGTAAGCAGATTTTTCTCCTGGCAAAATCCCAGTGCAAAGAATCTTTGACGTGGCTAAAAATTTGGGTTGGCTTGTCATGATCAAAGATTTCTGAACAGTAAGTTCATTGGGCCTTTCTTCATCTGGAATTGTCCTGACAAAGATTCTTAGAAATGAGGAAACTGTGCCAACAAACTCCATGGGATGCACTAGGTTTCTCCAACTTTTCACTCTTCTTGGGGCTTTTGGGCATGCTTCTGGCTGATAATAAGTTGATTGGCTTGTTGAATGTTGAGAACTTGAGTCGTAAGTTGTGAGGGTGTGAAACCTAGCTGAACACCAGATTTCACAAGAACAGTTCACCGGATTACATCAGCAACACTACTTCCAATTTCATTTCCCGGCTCCCCAGCCTAGTTCAGCAGAGATCTTTCTGACTTTATCTGCTGAACTAGGTAAGCCTTCATTTTTATTATTCTTCCTTCTTTCTTACTTCCTTTCCTTGTCTTTAAAAATTGTACAGAGAGATCTTTCTGACTTTATCTGCTGAACTAGTTTGAAATTAAGAAACAATTTTTGGTTCTATAATTCTCTCCTACAGACATGTAGTCTGGTGATCTTTCCTATCCGTACTGTGTCAGTGAGAGCTCATTCTGAGAGCTCTTACACTTTTTTTTTTCTCAAACCAAAGACAATCAATTGGGTTATACTTCATCACTTTGGAATTTCTTTCCACCATCTGTATGGGTGGATGTCAACACAAAATTCTTCTAATCCAGACAAACTACTCCCTCCAACGGACCCGGAGGCATTAATTCGAGATCCCAACGCCTTGCGTCAAAAACAATCCAAAGAGGCTAAGGCCAAATTTTTTGAAACCTTCCAAAACACTGCTTCCAACCCACTCCCTTTTATATGCCAAAACGCGACCCGCTAGTCCCACAAATTTTGATCCAGTAATTTTAAATACCTCCCCATCTGAGTCTCCTACCACAATTATGAACAAACCCAGAACGGATCTCACCCCTTCATCAACCGCAAAACAAACCAACAATTCCACCCCAAATATTGCTACTCTAGACCCTAAGAATATAACAGAGACATCCTCAGGTTTTTCCACGCGTGACTACTTGAATAACTTACTTGCCGCGCAAAAATCAAGCATCCTTCAAGCACAAGCTGAAAGAGCCGCAAGTGAAGACAGGATTGCTTGTTTAGAAGATGCCATCTTACTCCTAGCGATGAAACCCGAATCCACTCCATCACCCCCCACGCATTGAAACGAGGGCTGAGTGGACTTACAGCGTTTTCACACCTCCAATGGGCCAATTTTCACGGACCCTTTCCAGCATGTTGAACCATTCTTAAACTGGATCAAGAGCATTCAGATTTGTTTCACCACAAAGGGTGTCACGATCAATGCCGACAAAACAAGTATCATCGGCAGTCTAATACAAAACGAGTATCATCGGCAGTCTAATCCGTGAGACTAATGTTTTATTGTTCTACGCTAACAAATCACCAACCTTGGGGACGGCAACTTGGGCAGAATTCAAGGCAAAGCTGTTTGCATTCGCCCTTCCACCCTTATGGCAGACTACTCTGCGCAAAAAACTCAGAGTACTATGAATGGCAGAGTACAAGTCCTTTCTTTCTTTCAGCACCCAGGCCTGTACCATCCAAAACATGATCAACTTTGAGGAACTGTTAGTGACGGATTTCGAGCTGGCGGAATCCATATCCCTTGTGAACAATTTCCAACTACTCCTAGCCAAACCATTCATCTATAGCACATTTTGAACGGCGATCAAATACTTTTTTTACTGGTCTACCCAAGCGCATCCCTGCGCGCCCTTGCCTTAACAATACAACAAACACCTTTGGTCAAGCTCCGTCTTCCCCCAAGTTATGAAGGGAGGAGACGATTTGGCGGGTGCACTCCTACTTAGATTCCTTGGGTCGCTGCCACTTTTTTAAGAAGAACTGTGGTAGCGCACCCAAAGCGTGCCCAAATCTGATTGACCAAACTTTTATTCAAATTCCAACAACCTTTGAAACACCACCAAAGCCGGCAGACTATAAACCACCGGCGGCTTGGCCTTCTACCTCACCTGCCGTAGCGGGGCGCACTACTCACTCTCCGGCTGGCCGTCCTTTGAACAAAGCAGCATTGATGGCGGGAATTGAAGAGCTGAACCTTTTCCCAAGCCTAGACCCGGCCTCTATCTCGGCAATAGCAGCGATTGACAAAGAACTCGCCTGTGCTGCAAACAAGAGGTGTGTATTGTTAGCACCACCGCGTCGCTTGATTGTTACCCTACTGCATGGTGACATGTGCTTACGTGGTCTGATTGATACTTGGTCAGAAATCAACCTGATCACTGAACAGGCAGCAAGGAGGGAAAACTTGCCACTCCTTCAACTCCCACACCCAATCCAAGTCAGCCTTTCACTTTCCAGCGACTCACCAGCCAATATCCTTCTCCCACACGGCACCTCGGCAACACTGCGGCACATCAATGCCGGCCTTACCTTTGACAAGGTGCCACTGTGTGTGGGTCCAATTTCCGGGACCTACGACATGATTCTTGGTGTCCCCTTCTTATCTCACTTCTCCCAACAGTGGGCAGCTACACTACACTACCCTATTTTTCCAGCAACATGTAGCATAGCACTTGGTTTTTTTTATAAATATTGCGTAGCTTTAGCCTAAGTTTATCCCCACTACGCTACTGTGTAGCGTAGTGGGGTTTTTTTTCTTTTAGATATTCCGTAGCTTTAGCGGCAACACTCTTCCCACTACTCTCCTCTGTAGCGCAACTTTTGCACAAGTTACAAATTTTCAGAGATGAGGTAGCATAGTATCAGCTACGCTACACTACAAGAGATTTTAAGCTACGCTACAAGAGGATTTTAGTTACACTACAGCTACATCATTTTTAAGCTACACTACAGCTACACCAGTTTTAGGCTATACTTTACCTATACAATTTTTTGAACTTGAGCAGAACACAAAATCAATTGATTGGGTAAAAGAAATTTTTTGAAACTAGCTTAATTCTGAGTGATTGATGAGGGAATTGAACCTCTGACCTTCAATTAGGTGTGGCCAGATACCCATGGTGCATCCATTTACCGCTGCACCAATGACAATGTAAGTAGATATATTTTTTAACTTTCTAATTTAGAGTTTTTTTGATAAAGAACCCCACCACAGCATAAAGCCAAACTAAAAAAACTTATAAAGCCTAAAAAAAACTGTGCCCCACATTCCCACCAAAAAAAATAAAAAAAAGCAAAAAAAAACAAAAAGAGAGAAATAAAAAAAAAGAGAAAAAAAAACTGGCTACCCTAGCCCACAAAAAAAAACCCTAACCCACAATTCCATTCAAAAAAAAAACTGACTAACCTAACCCACAGAAAAAAAAAAAAAACTGACTAACCTAACCCTCAGAACAAAAAACCTTCACCCACATTTCCACCAAAAAAGAAAAAAAAAAACTGACTGACCTAACCCACAAAACAAAAACCCTCACCCACATCCCCCCAAAAAAAAACAAAAAAACAACTCTGCCTCTCCTAAGTGACCAAAACTAAAAAAAAAAACATCACTTAAAAGCAGGTGAGAGGGTATGCTTGGATGTCTTCAGCTCAACTTGTATTGATCCTACATTCATTTGTACCATTAATCCTAGTTCTTCTACTAATTGTGTATATATTTGTGGCCTTGATTTCTTTAGTGGTGCTAACTGCTGGGGAGAAATTGTGACCTAAGATAGATTCTTTCATTAGCTAAATAAATCTTATAAATTTTGAATTTCTTTGTTTTTTTTCTTTTGAATAATTTATTTCAGTACCAACTTTTGCTGTTTGAGTTAATCCTTTTGAAGAGCCTTGTTCTTTAACTGGGGCAAATTCTAACAAGCCTTGGTTTTGACTTTCTGAGTTGTCAGTTTGTTTATTAGAGGTTGGTTGAAAATTTGATGTATTAGATAAATGTTTTGTTTGATCTTCAAATAATTTTTTTTCTATTTCACCTATTTTAATTGGTTTACTCAAAATTAAATTTCTTTTAATTTTTCCATTTTGATTTTCTGATGAATCAGCTAACTTGATCCTATCTTTACCAAATGTAATTTATTGAAAAATGAATCTTTAGTTGTTCTTGAAAATAACACAAATCATGCTTCAGAACAATGTAATAGAGCAGCCAGGCTGAACTATGAAATTTAAATTCTTTTGAGAGAAAAATTTCGGCAGAAGTATGTTCTCATGTTCTCTTCAAATTTCTTGTTTGTTGATATCTCTCAATTCTTTTCACACTTGATTCTTTTTGGAATTATACTTAGAGGCCTTAGAGCATCTTTACCTGTGGCTAGTTTGGGTCGGGCTAAGGACCTTAGCTCAAAAATTCAACCAAACTGGGGTGAGCTAAACTCCAGCTAAGTCAGCCGGAAGCTAATTTTCTGGCCAACCGGTGCCAAATATAGCAACACTTATCCCAATGAGCTAAATTTTTGGATTTGAAACAGGCTGATACGGAGAAAAGGGGCCAGCTAAGTTACCACAGCTAAATTTTGGTTTTAGCTGCAACCCAACCTAGCCGCACCGGTAAAGATTCTCTTAGGTAAATATTTTCCATTCTGTTGTTTCATTAAAAGGTGGTATCATTTATTGATCTTAACACCTTTGTTTATCCATTTTAAGAAAGAGTTCAAGATTTTTTCTGTGAGTTGTAATTTTTTTTTCTTTGTTTTCATCATAGCTAGAGAAATATGGACTGACATGGGTATCCTAATATTCAGCAAGGCTCATAGTAAACTGAGTAGAATTATTAGTTTGGCGAAGATCTTGCATTCACAGAGGAAAAGAATGTACAAGTACCCATTTTCTCCTGGATCATCATCTCTACTGTTTATGAACATAAATAGATATTTTTACTCAAATGAGAATGGGGTTTGATTTTTTTGTTATTGATTTGATTTATTGTCCAATTTGGTCATTTTGTCTGCCAATCTATTCATATTTGCATTTTGATGATGTCTTTTGGGGAAATGCTCAAGTGGTAGTTAGAGCCAGTTTTTTTTTGATCATTTTGGTTTAAAATAACACAATTGCTTTAATATCTCTGGTTATTAATCTTAAAATCTTCATTAGAGCATGCATAAGCAAAATATCAGATCTATCATGTTTATCAATTTATTTTTATTTCATTGGAAATTTATTTGTTTTGATTCATTTTAATTTTAATCCTATCTGTATTTTTGATTTTTGTTGTATTTTTATTTTTATTTAATTTAATTTAAGATAATTTTATTATTATTGGAATTTTAATTTACTTTTTTTTCTTGAACTTGTTAATTTTCTAAGTTCAATTTTCAAGCTTGAATCTGCCAGGGGGCCTATTTTATCTTAACCCCTTTCCACAT
>KN361935.1:0-12934 GCA_000785685.1 Uromyces viciae-fabae
ATGAAAATGAAAATGAAAATGAAAATGAAAATGAAAATGAAAATGAAAATGAAAATGAAAATGAAAATGAAAAAAAAAAAGAAAAAAAAAAAGAAAAATGAAAAGGAAAAGGAAAAGGAAAAATAAAAAATTAAGGGAAAAGAAAAAAAAGAAAAAAAAAAAGAAAAATGAAAAGGAAAAGGAAAAGGAAAAATAAAAAATTAAGGGAAAAGAAAGCAAAAAGGACAAAAAAAGAAAAGAAAAAAAAGAAAAGAAAAAAAAGAAATAAATAAATAAATCAAAAAGAAAGAAAGATGAATTTAAAAAACTCTCAAAAAGGACTTAATAAGCAAGATAAATAGGGAACAGAGCAAAGAAAACTTCACAAGTATCTGTTTCTCTGCTGCATCTTTTTTCTTTCTTTATTTTTTCTCCCTTTTTTCTTTATTTTTCTTTCTTTTCTCTTTCTTTCTTCTTTCTTTTTTCTTTCTTCTTTCTTTCTTTCTATTTTCTTTCTTTTTTCTGTACATTCTCTTTCTTTTTTCCTTCTATTTTCTATCTTTTTTCTTTCTTTTTGCTTTATTTTTTCTTTATATTCTCTTTCTTTTTTCCTTTCTATTTTCTTTCTATTTTCTTTCTTTTTTATTCCTTTTTTCTTTATATTCTCTTTCTTTTTTCTTTTGTTTTTTTCTTTTCTTTTTTCTTTCTTTTTCCCCTCTATTTATTTTTGTTTTTCTTTTTTCTTTCTTTTTTCCCTTTTTTCCCTTTTTTCTTTCTTTTTTCTTTCTTTTTTCTGTGTTTTTTATTTATTTCTTCCTTTATTTCTTTCTTTTTTTTTTTCTATTTCATTTTTTTCTGTTTTCTTTCTTCCTTTTTTTTTTTCCTTTTTTTCTTTTTTGATTTCTTTCATTCTTTTTTCTCTTTGTTTTCTTTTTCTTTCTTCTTTATTTTTTTATTTATTTCCTCCTTCTTTCTTTCTTTTTAAGTTTCTAGTTTCATTTTTAATTTTGATCTTGCTTTTTTTTTCCTTATGTTTGATCCTTTTTTTTAACCTTCTTCTTTATCTTCTTTATCTTCTTTATTTTCTTCATCTTTTTTTTCTTCCTTATTTTTTCTCTTCATTTTCTTCCTCCTTTTTCTCTTCCTTCCCCTTTTTCTCCTTGTTTTTCTTTTCATTTTGTGGTTTTTATCTTTTTTTATTTTCAATTTGTAATTTTCCTCTTAGAGCATCTCCACTGGTAGGGTGTAAATGCGGGTGTAAATATTATTTACACTCCCGGGGAAGAAAATACCCCCCCAGCGGGGAAGGGGAACGGGGAGCTATTCCTATTCCAGATCTAGAAATAGCCCTTGTGGGTGTATTTCTACACTCCCAATACATCCTCCAACTCCGCCAAAGTCAACCAAAAATACCTCCCACCTCTACATCCTTCAAACCCCCGAATAAAAATTCACACAATATTCATAACTAGCAGAATGCCATCACCTCCACTTGATCCACTTCTCCAACCTCCCAAACTAAATAAAAAATCAACCCGTCAGTATTTTGCTTTCATTTGATTTTTTTACACTTTTTTTTTTGGCTTTTTTTTTATCTTCTTTCTTTCATGGCTTTTTTTTAATCTTCTTTCTTTCATACAGGAGCCAGGTGTCATGGGGAAAACAATGAAACATCCAAAACACAGGCCAAAAAAATGCGAAAAGAGAATGTCAAGGCCAAGGTCAAGCCATCTGTACCAACAAAAAATGATGATAATACCCAGACCGACCTCACAAAAGTTGAAGATGATCAAGAAGCTCCAAAGACTTCTCGCGCTTCAAATTACAAAGAAGATGAAGATGTGCAAATCTTCTGTTCATGGCTTGAGATCACAGAGGATCCTCTCAATTCTACAAACCAAACCGCAGATGGCTTCTGGACCCGAGTTACCAAACATTACCTAAGCTTCATAACTGAACCTAACCAAATGTTCAATAGTTTGAAGAGTCGTTGGCAAGCTATTCAGTGTGCGGTCAACAAATTCAATGGATGCTACAAACAAGTCATGCATGCCAATCAGAGCGGCACAAACAACGACGATCAACTCAGTGCAGCCCTCAAGCTCTATACAGCGACTGAAGGCAAGAAATTCCCTCATCTACGTTGTTTCCACGTCTTGATGCCCGCTCCAAAGTGGAATCTCTACTGTCAAGAGCTTGAACAGAAGAAAATTGATGCCAAGAAACCTAACGCTAGCCAGCTCTCTAGTTCAGATCTTCCATCTGATATTACCTTGACCCCTTCCAATGCAGTCAGTAACACTACAGTAACTCCAGCTCCAAGCACAATTGGTAGGCCAATTGGTAACAAGAAAGCCAAAGAAATAAAACGAGAAGATGATAGAAGTACAAAGTGGAAAGAGGATATGGTTAAGGCTCAACATGACCTTGCTTCTCACACTGCTGCACAGAACAAGATCTTAAGCGATCAAAAAGAGGCAATGTTGGAACTAGCTGAAGAGAAACTCATGAATATCAATCTCTCAAGCCTCTCTGATGCACAACACACCTTTTATGAATGGAAGCAAAAGAAGACTATGGATAAGATACTTCAAGAGCAAGAATCTGAACTCAAAAAAAAAGAAGAGGAAGAAATACAAAATTTGGATGAAAAAAAACAAGAGATAGATATTTCTGAAAAAAAAGCCAAGGAAAAGGCAAAGGCAAAGGGTAAAGGAAAATTAAGAAAAGTGCTTGCAAAAGGTATTAGAGGAAGGAAAAAACCTTTGAGCGACCAAGAGGAGGATAGCGAAGTTGAAGATGAAAAAAATGACTCAATCAAAAACAAAGTCAGTGGAGAGCAGGAAGGATGAAAACAATTTATATCTCTCACCTTCTTCTCTAATTTACTGGTCTTTTTTAACCTATCTTTGTTGCTTTTTTTCTTGTCTTTTGCTCATTAATTATTAAAAGATACTGAACAATCTCTTTATTTTTTGAACGATCTATTCATTTTTTTTTTTTTATTTAAGATATTTTGTCTCTCATTTATCTCTGTGTCTCTTGTATATCTCCATGTCTCTTTTAGTCTACCTGAACGATCTATTCATTATTTTTTTTTTTGTTAAGATATTTTGTCTCTCATTTATCTCTGTCTGTGTCTCTCGCTTATCTCAATATGCTCAATTGATTAATTTATTTCTTTCAAATATTTTCAATCGATTAATTTATTTTCAATCGATTGATTTATTTCTTTCATTAATTTAAATTAATCAACAAAAAGAAACATTGATAATACAAAAATAATAAGTTATTCCTGACCAGAACCTTTTTTTGCCCACAAACGTTTTATAAGATCATTCCTGAGTTGATGATGCGCTTCATCATGTCACAAGTGTTGATAGTTCTTCACAAAACAAGAGAAATCTGCTGAGTGAGTTCTACTCGGCTCCACAGTAGTGGCAGCAATAACCTGTTTGCACTCAAATTCATTGACTGAGCTTGTTTGTAGTCAAATTCATTGACCGAGCTCCTTTCATCCTCCACAATCATATTGTGGAGGATGATACACGTCTTCATGATACGATTGAGAAAGATCTTGCTGGTTGAGAAACTATATGAAATCTTGCTTGGACTTGCTTGGAGAACTCCAAAGGCTTGCTCTACATCTTTCCTCATTGCCTCTTGCATCTTTGCAAAGTGCTAGAGGATACAAAATCAAATGGTAAGCAAAAAAAAAGACATAGCTTGATTAAATGAACTGAACATACCTTGCGTTCTAGCCCTTGTGGCTGTGAGATGGTCTTGACCAAAGTAGAGTAGTCGGGATAGATCCCGTCAGCAAGAAAGTAACCCTGTTCATAATTTCTTCCGTTTATTGAGAATGAGAATTTGGGAGTCACCCCGTTGAGAAGATTTGTGAATAAAGGGGATACATCTAATACATTTATGTCGTTATGGGATCCTGGAAGCCCAAAAAAAGCATGCCAGAACCAGAGATCCTGGGTGACAACAGCTTCAAGGACAATTGTCGCCTCCTTTTAAGATTGCAAATAGAAATTTTCAAGAGTAAACAAGGGGAAACAAGGACATAGCAAAAAGTTGATTGCACACACCTTTTCCTTCCCTTTGAATTGACCCTTCCAAGCAGCGGGGCAATTTTTCCATGCCCAATGCATGCAATCCAAGGATCCAAGCATTCCAGGGAAGCCTCGTTTCTCATTTATGTCCAGTATTTGTTTTAGATTGTCCTCATTTGCGCTCGCCTCCTTTTAAGATTGCAAATAGAAATTTTCAAGAGTAAACAAGGGGAAACAAGGACATAGCAAAAAGTTGATTGCACACACCTTTTCCTTCCCTTTGAATTGACCCTTCCAAGCAGCGGGGCAATTTTTCCATGCCCAATGCATGCAATCCAAGGATCCAAGCATTCCAGGGAAGCCTCGTTTCTCATTTATGTCCAGTATTTGTTTTAGATTGTCCTCATTTGGGCTCCTGAGGTACTCGTCCCCATATAGCTCTAAAACAGCAGTACAGAAGCGATTGAGACTTTCCATTGTAGTAATTTCAGCGAGACGGAGATATTTGTCATTTGCATTGGCGGCACCTCCGTAAGCGAGCATGCAAATAGCTGATGTGATTTTTTGAATTGGTCTTAAACCTAGCTGACCTAGAGCATTTTTCTTCTGAGTGAAATATGAGTCATGTTCTTCAATTTCTTTCAAAAGCTTCAAAATTAGATGTTTATGCATGCGGAAACGGCGTCGAAATAAATAATTGCCATAGACAGGTGTGTTGGAAAAATAATCCGCAAATAACTGTTGATAACCAGCTTCAAAGTCTCGGGGTAGATTAGCAGACCGCCCTGGTTGTGATCCTCCACATTTTGGTTCCAGAGGATTTTCCTCGTCTTCATCATCCTCAATGATCACTAGGGCCGCTTCAGCAGAAATCAATCGGTTGGCACTGGATGTCGCAAGTATGGTAGCCTGAGATTGGAGTATATTTTCAATTATCGGGTCCATATTGTCAATATGGACCCGATAATTGAAAATCATCATCCTCAATGATCACTAGGGCCGCTTCAGCAGAAATCAATCGGTTGGCACTGGATGTCGCAAGTATGGTAGCCTGAGATTGGAGTATATTTTCAATTATCGGGTCCATATTGTCTGTCAAGAAATTGGTGGTGAGTGTCAAAGGAAATAAAGGATCAAAAAAAAAAATAAAGTGACAGACCAATTGTTTTTGGTTCCGGGGGGATTGTGAGGGGCTCCAGTGACCGGGGAATGGGGAATTTCAGACAAAATTTACCCCCCTGCGGTGGGGCAGCTGCGAGTTTTGAGATGGAAAAATTAATTTTGGGAGTGCATCCCAAGGTTTTTACACCCCTGTTTGCACCCCACGGATGGAGATGCTCTTATATTTTTTACTTATGTTTTACCATTTTTTTTACATCAAAAAAATCTGAGGAATATTTTTTGGGGCCTTTAGACCCCCAAGAATCTTTTCCTCTTTTTTGTTTTTCCCCTCATGTGGTTTTTAAAAAACTGTGTGAGTTTGCGGAAACTGGTGTTCCCCTGATCGGTCCACGCGCGGTCAAAACTGCGGGATTTTGCGGGCTGACCATGTGAATTTAGTAACACCCTCAAAATATTTCATAAAATTATAGCCATTATTTCAACAATGATCCCCCTGCCACTGGCATGAAGGCTACTTGGCCAAAACCTGTCTCAGCTAGCAATAGTACCAATTGACACAAAATATTAGAAAGGGGTGTTTTTAATTTGGCATGTCAACTGGTACCACTTGATTCATTCATTTTTGTAGTGAGTGGACTTATGTGTGTTTTTATACTCTTTCCAGTTTGTTCCCTAAGATGTATTGTTGTGAGGTTGATTTTAAATTTCATCTTAATCTATATTGAAACTGAGCCTCAACTCAAGGTTGGAAAGTTGTTGAACTTTGAACCAATTAGTTGCACAAATTTATCTAGATGTAAATAAATTGATTTCATGAAAATTCACCAATGAGAATTTATCAAGTTTCACATAACCTAGCCTTGTCACAGATTTTCCTGAAGCTTGGGTCTCATTCATGGTACTGTCACTCAGAGCTACTCTACATGAAATGTTACATCTCTTGTAAAAAAGCGGCCATAATATTTCTGATGCTAAGATTTCAAATCTTTATTATCTTCTCAAGTTTCCGCTTTTCTTTTCTCCATATAGATAGGTGTTGGTGAGTAGAATGAAAGTTAAGTTCTTCCATTTGGATGCAGATGAGGTTTCAGGAATTGCATAAGGTTTTCAAAAAGTTCCGAAATCTCCTTAGGGGCTGTGAGACACTTGAATAGAGATGATACCCTAATTTTATAAATGGGAAGTTTCAGGTTTATCATAGGTTAAAACATGTGTGAATTTAATCATTGATACCCCAATCTACATCTACATAAATATTAATTAAATAATCTTTCTGTTTTTTTAATTACTAATTTTAATTTTGAATTTCCTTTTAAATATTGAAAAATTATTGTTACTGTGTAATAATGTTTTAATTTAATAAATTTATCTGTTTATTTTTCCCTTGCTTCTTCCATTCATGTTTGTAGCTAACATTGGATGTCTTGCATTAAATGAGGTTTCTAAATCAAATTCATTTCATTTTTCTGCTCATATAAGCAGATTGAATTGAAGTGATTTGATTTTTTCCATGTTCAATATTCATGCCAACAGTGTTTCTAATTTTTTCAAACAAAAGGCTTTACAAAAACAGGACAACAATGTGTGCATGGATTCTTGAGCTGTGACACCAGTGTCTGAGGATTTCACTGACTGTGGATAACAAGTGAGTGGCTCTCAGTATTTTGGTAATCATCTTTTTTAATGGGCTGAAATCAGATGCCTTGTGTACATGTCCTTGTCTCATTGGAAAGGTTACATGCCCCCCATATAGAATGTCCCTAATGAACTGGCCAAGGAGGTTTGTGGACTGAGCTTGAATTTTGTGAATTTCAAATGCTCCAATTGCACGCCACAAGAAGCCAGCACATATTGAAGTGATGTAACGGACCCATGTGTAAAACTTTGAAGAATTCCTCAAAAATTAAATGTCATTTGAGAAGCCTTCATCCTTGGTGACCATGGCAAGAAAGCCCCAGTGTACCATGGCCCCAAAAGGGGTATGTCCCTATTTATCAGACATTGCCAAAGACTTGAAAAACCACTTGGTTCATGCATTGGTAGATTTTAACCAGAATTTACTGGCCCTCCAACAAGAATTCTCAGTTACCATGCTCTTTGGCCCTAAGGAATAAGCAGCCTTGGTTGGCTCTTTTCATCAGATTCAACATGGGTCATTCATACCTCAAGCTTTTTGAACACCTGAGAAGAGGTCAGCTATTTGGTGGACAGACTGCCTGCCTAGGCCAGAGAATCAGAGACTAGATGGCCAGGGAATACTGCCAGAGATACTTATCACAAACGCCCAACCTCAATCTTTTCATGGTATCTGAAGGTGTGCAACTTCTTGAGGAACTTTCTTCTGAATTTCCTCAGTTTCAGGGGCTTGCTTCTGTATGTCAATTGGCAAAGCAATCATTCAAGGCTGCACAAAAGGCTCATGACTAGTGAGTGTTGGCTGATCAGCATGCAGCTTCAAGGCAGAAGTTTGCTTGGGACCAAGCAGACAAGTCAAACAAGCTTGATGATGAGAAGGCACACACTCCACACCCTTAAGTAACTCACTTTCAAAAAGATCCACCTTAGGTGGAAGCTGGTGATACTTAAATGGAAGATGCAAATTCCTCTGAAGAGAGGTTTTTGTTAGCTGAAAAAATTTCCAATAAAATGGAGAAAGTTTCAGAAGAAAGGGCCGCCACATAAATGCAGTTAATTGAAGAAGAGGAACAGGGGAACTTTTTTTATTGCTCATCAGTGTGCAGCTCAAAAAACAAGAGTAGTGGATAAAAAGTTGATGCAGAAGATACAAATTTCCAAAGAATGGACACTCAAAAAGGGCCAATTTAATTTGGACTTGTGAATGAATCATGTCAGACTTTGAATCTGGAAGCTTTGGATTCGTAGCTTAGTGGTAAAGCAGGCACCTAGAGTAAGCCCAGCCCGGTTTTGAGTTCTGGTAGAGCCTTTTTTTTTCTGAAAAATCATTGTTGCTGCAATGATGATTCAATTATTCCTAGAATAAACCAGGTGCCTACTTGTGGTCCAAGAAAACTCTCCACAGATGTGGCCAGAATATATGAACAAAATTCTGCATCTACCCCAAAGCAATACTTGTGCAAAGCTGTCTGGACGGAAAATATTGCATAGGCCAGGTCACGGCGCCTTATGAGAAAACATCACAAGGTCATGAATTTGAGGAGGAAATCCCAAACCTCCGCAGCCATTGATAACATACATGCAGAACTTGCCCAGGTATGCAGCAGAGGCTTACAATCCCAGGCCTCATTAAATTCCCGCACACACCCAGAGGAATAAATGGCAGACAACTGTTCTTAAGTGAGATTCTGAGTTTCCTTGTTGTTTTCAGGTGATTGCATGGATTTTTCTCTAATGCTTGGGGTATCCAGCATGGACAGAATCCTGGGGGATTGAAGGAAAAAAGCAATTAAGCCCATTTTTTTTGTATTCCTTCTGTAAGCTTGCTAAACCCAATGCATAGAAGTCCACCAGAGGCTTGGGAGAATGAAAAACTATCTTTTTTTGATTGAGTGTACCACTGGGCCCTTGATTCCACCTTGATTGATTGCAAGAGAGATTTTAGAATCAATGTATTTCTAGTTAGCTAATTTTTGTGGACTACTTGTAATAAGAACTCATTATCATTTTGTAATTGAGAATCAATTTGACATACCATTGCTATATTAATGGATAAAAAGAAAATCTTTGAGTTGGTCAATCTCTGTGCCATTGCCCAAGTGGTTGAAAAATTAATTCAACCAATAATTTTGTACCTCCAGATAGAATTCTGTTGCCACAAAGTGGCCGGGCTTCCCTCAAGCTGATAACAGTCAGTTGTTCAATAGCACATGTGCCAAATAGGTTGGTAATGTTAATTTTTTGACTTGAGGAGATGATAAAGTTTAGGAGAAAAAAAAACACGCTGGATGCTCTGCTGACAGGGATAGAGCAACAACTATGAGGTTTTGATAGAAAAATGAGGACAAGTGTCTAGGACATTTTGAATGATTCCAGAAAAATAAAGTGGAAAGAGGGATTTTGGAATCAATGATTTATTTCAATATTTAATAATACTAAACTTACAGTATTTACAAAATGAATATTCAATTTGATTATTTTACTACAAATAATTTCAATTCAACTAGAAGAGTAATACTTTTACTTCAAAAAGAAGAAATGATTTTACTTCAACAAGAACTTGGTTTTACTTCAACTAGAAGAGTTTGTACAAGTAACTATCTTATAATACTAACTTAACTTGACCATGTAACTTAACATAATATAAAATTCTTTAACATCAATGTGTAACTAACATACTACTTGACTAACTGATTTAACTTCAATATGTAACAAAAATATTACTAGACTGATTGACTTGAGGTGTTTTGAGACCAACTTAAATAGAGACTTGAGGACAGTAAACGTGAGCACATTGCTGTCACAATTTGATTCTAGAATTTCAACAGGCAAAACATGTTCCAACACTTCAATGAGTCTGGAAAATGCTTTGATTGTTGGATAATTCTTCCTAAGCCTTGGCACATCACTTCCCACCTTTTCAATATGCACATGAGCCTGGCATAATCCACATCTCTCATTACGCAATTAACCTCAATGATGGTGGCAAAATCACAGATCGTCATGTGTCATCCACAGACCCTTGGCTTCTTTTGTTGTTGATGCTATTTGGGTTGATTGAAAAGAAAATTAAAGACAAAACTCACTTGATCTCTGTCATATATGTTATAACAGCAGATCATACAAGGATTATAGGCTACATATGGTAATTCAATACTGTCAAAGTTTTTCAATAATATTGTGATTTGATGAAATAGTTGCCACCAAGATCCTTAAGGTTCTACACCAAGAAATAAAAGATAGTACCAATTTCCCTTACTCAGCTTGGCCCTTTGGGGGTCCCAAAAAGCTCCCACACATTCAGATAAGCCGGTAATTTTGAAAAAAATATGTACCTAAAAAATCTTATCCATTTTTTTTTTTTTTTTCTCAAATCAAACAAAAAAAAAAAAAAAAAAATTTTACCAAAAAAAAGAAAAAGTAAAAGTAAAAAAATAAATACAGACAGACAGACAAAAATGAATATATAAATTTTATATTTGGGCAGTGCTAAAACGATTCCCCGGGATTACTAAAACAACACCCAGAGGTAATAAGATGTCGTGAGGTGCCCCTTGCGATGTCTGGGGTGTCGTTTTAGTTATAAACTCACTGCACCAGGTGTCATTTTAGACACCTGGTGCAGTGAATAAAACCACACCCCCAAAGGTGTTGTTTTAGTACTTGACACACCTCAACACCTCAGGGGGGGTTGTTTTAGTACTACAAAAAAAAAAAAGGTAGAAAAACACGGAAAAAACAGAAAAAAAAAACAGAAAAAAAAGAGAAAAGAAAAGAAAAAAGAAAAATAGGAAAAAAAATAAGAAAAAAAATAAGAAAAAAAGAAAAGAAAAAAAGAAAAAAAGAAAAAAGAAAAGAAAAAAAAAAAAAAAAAAAAAAAAAAAAAAAAAAAAAAAAAAAAAAAAAAAAAAAAAAAGAAAAAAAAAAATAAGAAAAAGAAAATAAGAAAAACAAATAAGAAAAAAAAAAAGAAAAAAAATAAGAAAAAGAATAAGAAAAAAAATAAGAAAAAAAAATAAGAAAAAAAATAAGAAAAAAAAATAAGAAAAAGAAAATAAGAAAAACAAATAAGAAAAAAAAAAAGAAAAAAAATAAGAAAAAGAATAAGAAAAAAAATAAGAAAAAAAAATAAGAAAAAAAATAAGAAAAAAAAATAAGAAAAAGAAAATAAGAAAAACAAATAAGAAAAAAAAAAAGAAAAAAAATAAGAAAAAGAATAAGAAAAAAAATAAGAAAAAAAAAAGATAATAGAAAAGAAAAAAACAAAACATTATTACCAAAAAAAGAAAAATACATGAAAAAGAAATAATAAATGAAGAATAAAATGAAAGAATAATTTAAAAAAAAAAAATAAGGAAACAAACAAAAGAAGAAGAGAAAGAAAAGAACCATAAAACATGAAATAAAAGAGAAAAAACAAGACATCAAAAGAAAAACATTAAACATAATTATTCTTTGTCTTTTTTTTTTCACTTTTTTTTCACTTTATTTTTTCTTTCTTTTCTTTTCTCTTTCTCTTTTTTTTTTTTTTTTTTTTTTTTTTTTTTTTTTTTTTTTTTTTTTTTTTTTATTTTTTCCTCTTATTCTTTTTTTTTTTCTTTCTTTCTTTCTGTTTTTTTTTTTTTGGTTTTTTTGGTTTTTTTATTTTTTATTTTATTTATTTTTTTCCTTTGGTACTTATGGTTTCTTTTTTGCTGTTTCTTTTTTTCTGTTTTTTTTTTTTTGATGTTTTTTGCTTTGTTTTTCCTTCCCTTTACTTTTTTTCCCCCTTGCAGGTTTCATGTTTTTTTTTTTTTTACTTTTTTCTTTCTGTTTTTTTCTTTGTTTTTTTTTTCTTTTCTTTTTCCTTTTTCTCCCCTCTTTTTTTTTTTTTTTTTTTTTTTTTTTTTTTCCTTTTTTTTTTTGGTTTTTTTGTTATTTTTTTTTTTCTAAAACAACACCCTTGTGGGGAAGTCATTGACTAAAACAACACCCCCGCGGGGTTTTTTTTTATTTTTTTTTGCGGCGTGTCTAAAACGATGCCCCTTGGAGGATGAATATTACTACAACAACACCCCATGCCGTCATTCCAATGGCAGGGGTGTTGTTTTAGCATGGCCCTTTATATTTTTCTAATTATATATATATATTCATAGGTGTGTGTGTGTGTGCATGAAATCACAAGTCTATCTAATAAATAAATGTTAAATAAAGGGGACCAGTTTCTTGCACCACCCAAAAACTTCCTGGCACTGCCTTAGGAGTCTGTCGAGTATTTTTCCAATTTTTTTGAATATTTTTAAACAATACTTCTAAAGGTCCTAAACTTATCAAATTTTATTGGCAGCGTCCTGAGCCCCCTTGCTTCATATTCTGAGCTTTTTAACCCAAAAAAAAAAAAAAGACATTCAAGTACTCCTTATTTAGGGAGTACACTAAATCAAAAAAAACAAAAAAAAAAAGTTTATTCAGGAAAGATAGGCTTAGAATTTTATCACATTTATTTCAACCCTATTGGAATGTAGGATCAAAATTTTATTCATGGGGAAGCAAAAAAAAGTTACTTTAACATTTAATTTTTCAAAAATTGGTGCATGTAGCAAAATTAGGCAAAATTAAATGTAAAAACTACTTTTTTTTTTGCTTACCCATGGAAATTTTTTTTTATCCCAAATTTCAATGAGGTTGAAATACATGTGATAAAACTTTTTAGGCCATCTTTTCTGCATTAACCATTTATTTATATTTTTTTATTAGATTTTGTGTACTCCCTAAAAGAGGAGTACTTTAATTTTTTTTTTTTTTTGGAGCTAAAAAGCTCAGAATATGAAGGAGAGGGGTTCAGGATGGTGGAAAAATTTTTTTGGTAACTTTAAGACACCTACAAGTGTTTTTAAAAAATATTTAAAAGAATTAAAAAAGGCCTGATGGCCTCCTGATGTCTAAAGTGGGTGTGCCACAGGTTTTGGGTGGTGCAAAAAAACAACCCCCTTTTTTAAAAATATTTAAAAAAAAAATCAAAAAAAAAATATTCAACATCCCCTTGATGTCAAAAGGCGGCATGAGGAATTTGTTGAGTGGCACAAAAACAGATCCCCTATTTTTTTATTTTTTATATTTATTTTAATTTCAAAAAAAAAAAAAAAAAAAAAAAAAATTAT
>JNCO01004077.1:0-15786 GCA_000785685.1 Uromyces viciae-fabae
CTCTAACATAGTAGCCAGCTGACAGGAATGGGTTCGGAGTTGTGAGGCTTGTCAACGTCGTGAGACGGTCTTGCCGAGGGAACTGGGTATTCCGACGGGTGAGGACTCCCTGTTTAGTTGGGTTTCCCTGTATGTGGTTCACATCAAGGCAGGGAAGTTTGCCTACTTGCTGGTAGCACGGGATGACTTGTCAGGATGGGTGAGGCTCAACCACTAGTCAAGCTTTCAGCGGAGAAGGTCGTTTTGTTCCTGGAGGAGAATGGGTTTTCGCGGTTTGGTTGCTTACGGTTAATCACGGTGGACGGCGGGGCAGAATTTCGGGGCGATATGATGAAGTTGGTTCAGAATTGTGGGGTGAAATTTGGCCAGGTCACTGAGTATTATCCTGAGGGCGCTGTGGAATTTATATTTGTGTTGGTTATCGGTGGCAAAGGTGGAGAGGCATGAGGAGCAGTGGAAAGCATCGTGCAGGCTGATCAAATGGCTTTGGCAAAGATGGAAAGTATCTGCAAATTTAATTGCCTCAGGATATACGAAACGCGGAGGGAAAGTGGAAAGTACTGTTTGCGGGGGCTGAGCGGTGATGCGGACTAGGCAATCAGGTGTGGGTTACTCAGGAAGGTGCTGCGGGGTAGATCGGTGCTAAGGGCTGCGGATCAGCAGGGGAAGGAGAGGATCGTTCAATGGATAGCAATCTGAACCGGTGGGCTGCGAGAAGTAGGGTGGCGTCGGTCGGCAGTAAGGGTTCTGGAAGTAAGGCGGATGCGGGATTGGTGATTAGGGCAAAACAGCTGCGGAGACGGAAACCAGGGGGGTATTGGGCGTATCGGGGGTATCGGGGGAACGGGGTGCGGGATGGGAAGGGAGGGAGATTTGTAAATAGAGGGGGGGGGAGCATGATAGAATATATACCATAGCATATCATAATGGAACATTACATTACAACAATTTATCATTACATTCAGAATATGTTTCTTTTACATTCGGTTACACTTGCGGGGAAATCCATTTATTGGGACGGGAAAATCATTAACCAAGACTCTTAGGGAGAGTAACTGCGGAAGTGCGAGGGAATAAGAAAGGGCCAACTTGTTTGGGATTCTCAGTCTAGAGCGTAAGTTACTCTTAGATCTTGGTTAACTAGTCCTATAAAGCGAGATCATTGAGTTCAGGAACCTGCGGAGAGTCAAATTCTTGTGCGGACACAATTTATCTTTCCACAGCGCGGGCATCAACCAATTAAGGGAGCATTGGTGAAGCTTTGTGGGGAGGACGGGCGGAAATGGCAGCAGTATCTTCCGTCGGTGTTGTTTGCGGATAGGATATCCGTTAAGCGGGGAACAGGGTACTCGGAGTACGAGCGGAAGGCGGTTTTACCGGTTGATATCAAGATGCTCACGTACTTGGTGATCAATTGGTGGAAGGTCAAGAGTTCAGAGGATTCGGTTGTTGCTCGAGCCGAGAAATTGCTTCATTGGGAAGAGATGATTGAGAAGGCGAGCAAGCGTTTGAAAGACTTGAGGTGCTGATCCGCTTTGGGATCCCTTGCGGAAGGGCGACTTGGTTCTTTTTTATAATCGGTCGTTGGAGACGCAGTGGGGCAAACTTTTTGCTAATCGGTGGAACGGCCCATGTTGGGTGGTTAGTAAGTTTCCGGGAGTGAGTTATCAGCTGGAAGAACTCGAACATACTCTTTTGAAACGGAAGGCGGAGGCGGCGCATATTAAGCGGTTTTACGTGCGCGGGTCCACTTCTTTCGATGAAACAGCTGGATCTGGTGAAGAGGAAGGCAGTGTGGCATTGGAGGATGAAGAGGTTGAAGATGTGGAGATGGGGGAAGCCCCTGAGGATGTTCAATCCGATGATTCCGTTTCGGAGGACTCTAGCGTCGGAGCAGAACCAACTCTTCAAAGAAGTAAGCGGTTGAAGCCAATGAGGACATCGGCTAAAAGCGAGGGGGGAAGGGAGGAGGTGGATGGGGCCAGAGGCCAAGCATCTTTTGGTGAGGGGGTGTGCTAGCTGGTTTACAGCCGGATTAACTAGCCACCCCAGAATGTCCGGGGGTGGAGTGTCGAGAAGGATAGCGGGAAAGTATAGCTCGCCGAAGTAGTCCGCGAATTCCATGTGTTCGCGGAGGAGTTGGTGGCAGTTTTCGAATGGGATTCCAACCGCGGAGTGGATCGCCTCGATGTATCTTTCGGTCGTCCTGAGAGCGAATTGTCAAAAATGATGTAGCTCGATCACTTGCGCTGGTTGACAGTCGTGTATGTTGTCGGTGATCCGGAAGATTTGGTCTGGAGGAGTTTGAGGAGGGGTAGTTGATTCTTCGAGAACCGGTGAGGTGGAGGGAGGGTTAGGAGTGGTAGGGGAGGAAGGAGAGTCGGGAGCGGGTGAGGAGGAAGGGGGATTAGGAGTTGGGGGAGAAGAAGGAGGGGGAGTGGGGGTGGAAGGTGAAGGAGAGGGGGGAGGTGAAGATTGAGGTGCGGGAGTTGGTCGGCGGGGGGAGGAGATGACAATAATGTCGGAAGGCGTCCTCGACAAAGGCGTTGGTTTTGGTCGTTTGACGATTTTCGGTAACTCCACTGGCCAGCGGCCAAAGCGATCCCAGCCAATGAATCCGGCGGCAGCCGGTGGAGTTACGGGGCGCCCCGGAGGTGAAGGGTGTGGAGGAGATGGAGTGGGAGCTGGAGCTGGGGCAGAAGGGCCGGCTTCCAGAGTGGGGGAGGTAGCGGGAGAGGGAGCGGTGGTGGGAGCGCGGCGCTCTTCGTCGCCGTTTTTGTTTTCCCTCTGGCGTGGTTCCTCAGAAGGGTTTTGGTCGGCGAAACCAGGATTCGTCCAGGCCGGAGTTTGGAACCGTTTCCGGGCGGCCCACTCTCTTGCGGCTTTACTCCACTCGGCAAAGGAAGCAAAATCGGCCTTTTGGGGGGCCAGATTGTGAAAATATCCCCGTTCAACAGCAGATTTTTTGAAGAATCGTCTAGGCTGGGGGGAGCGAGGGCGGCAAGGAGATTGGCGGCGGGGAGAGGATGGGGGAGAAGGGTTGCGCCAACGGCGTGCGCTAGGGGGAGTCTTGGCGGAATGGTCACGGAGTCCGGTACCACGAAGGAGTCAGCCCAGCAAGTTCTTTTGCGCGGGCAGGATGGACCCGGTGAAGGTTGGTGGTTCAAACTTCGTCGTTTGGTTTTTGGCCGGAAGGAGCAAGTGTGGTGAGCGCGGGAGCGTTGGGTGCAAGCACCTCCGGGAGTGGGTTGGTAGCGTCGAAGGATTTTTCCGCGTTGGCGAGACTCGGCGCAACGGGTGCACTCCATCACAGCGGGTTGACTAGGGTGGGGAGGTGTAGTGAATAGGATGGGAAATGGGATTGGAGAAGGTTGTTTAGATGGAAAAGGGGAAGGTGGTGAGGAGGAAGTATGTATAAGAGGATTTGGTCGGTGTGTTTGTGGAGGGAATGAATTGCTGGGAACAGGATTCAAAAGCGAGGGGGATGTGGAATTTATATTCGTGTTGGGTAGCGGTGGCAAAGGTGGAGAGGCATGCGGAGCAGAGGAAAGCATCGTGCAAGCTGATCGAATAGCTTTGGCGAAGATGGAAAGTATCTGCAGAGTTAGTCGCCTCAGGATATACTAAACACGGAGGGAAAGTGGAAAGTACGGTTTGCGGGGGCTGAGCGGTGATGCGGATTAGGCAATCAGATGTGGGTTACTCAGGAAGGTGCTGCGGGGTAGATTGGTGCTAAGGGGAGCAGATCAGCAGGGGAAGGAGAGGATTGTTCAGCGGATAACAATCCAAACCGGTGGGCTGCGAGAAGTAGGGTGGTGTTGGTCGGCAGTAAGGGTTCCAGAAGTAAGGCGGATGCGGGATTGTTGATTAGGGCAAACAGCTGCGGAGACGGAAACCGGGGGGTACACGGAGAGGAAAAGGGGGGGTATCGGGGGAACAGGGTGCGGGAAGGGAAGGGGGGGATTGAGAGTTGTAAATAGATTTTACATATCAACATATATATCATCAGAACATTACGGAAGTTTTGTGAATTAAAATTTAGGACACGCATCTTTTACATTTGGTTGTTACAACACATTACACTTGCGGGAAAATCGATTTATCGGGAAAAGGGAAAATCAGTGTGGTACTCTAAAGTGGACTCAATAAAAAAATTATTATTTTACCCTGAAGGAGCAGGAATTCTTTTATTTTATTTCAGAAATGGATTCTACACCCAAATCAACCCCTAGTCACTCACCAAAGCCATATCAATAACTCCACTAGTTTAAGAGCTACTCAAGGCAGAAGACTTAAAGAGGGTACTTAGAATTATTTCACAACATCACAATCATTATGAATAAAGCTATATGCATCAAAAAATAAGATATAATTCAATAAATCATAACAAATACCACATAATCCATATCTACTATCACATATCCAATACAAGTTTCATAGATAAGAGGCTATGACCTCATGTACTGTATATATTCAACTACCACAGAATACACACACACTCACACATGTTGAGAAAGCCTCTAACCTCATATTACAGTATATTCAACTACCACAGAATACACACACACTCACACATGTTGAGAAAGCCTCTAACCTCATATTACAGGTCCCACTTGTTTCAAAAGGGATTAGCCCACATGTCTGGAAGGAGATAAGATAAGATACACTAGCACTGATGTCATGTCTGTGCACTGTATGATTTTCTGACACCCGTTTGTTGTACCCTGTTTTGTAAAAATATCACAACTAAAGGATTGATTTCAGTTTAAATAATTTAAAACAAACAAATAATAATAAAAACATTTTTATGAAAAACAAAATAATTAAAAATAGAAATGTTTTTTTACCTAAAGGCAAAACTAAAGTTGCCAATAAAATTAAAATGATAATAATATATATTTTTTAATGAATAAAGATTAATAATGATTTTAATAACTAAAATATTTATTTTAATAAATTAAAATATTTTAGTCTTGATTGTTTTAATAAGATGATTTTTGTAAACTATTTTAATAAGATAATTTTCTCTTTTTATAATGATAAGATAAATTGATTTTAATTTTTAAGAATGTTTTCTTTTTATATTTTATATATTTTTATGTTTTTTTATTTTTATTTTTATTTTAATTTTTATTTAATTATTTTAATATTGTTTTCTTTCTTAATTTATTTTATTTTTCGTCTTGTTGACCGTTTTACTGTTTTCTTTTAATGTTGAAAAGTAAACAAGATAGTTAGTTTCATCAAAAAATAAAATAACTAAAGAATTATGATGTCATGATTGCTGTTGACCAAAATGGTCAATGACGTCATAAAAATAAAAATTCCGTAGGAATAAAATTTAAGACAAATTAAAAATAAAATAATTTTAAATAATTTGCTGTGGTATTATGACGTCACAAAGCAAATTATTTAATCAAAGCACTTACGCTTAAAAACCAAATTAATTATTTTAAAGATAAAATAAATTTATTTATTTATTTTAATTAATTTGTTATTTTCTTTTAGATCATAAAATATTAAATTAAAAATATTATTAATAAAATTCATTTTAATAAAATTCATTTTAATAAAATTCATTTTAATAAAATAACTTGTTTTTTATTTTCAATAAAATAAATCTTCTGATTTTGATTCAGCAAGATTTTTAAGATGAAATTTTGACTCACTTTCTTGAGTGATGTCAATAAAATTTCTTTTCCCATTTTGACATGTTTCTCACACCATTTGTCTATATAAGGAGCTCTCTCCTCAGTGTTTTCCCCCCATCTAATCTGCCCATAAATCTGATCATCCCTGATTTATCAGAAAAATAATCCATCATCCAATATCCTAGTGTAACTAGCCACTCTCCATATGAATAATAAATAACACTTACATACATACCTTTAAAGAAATGAATACTTACATTCATTGAACCCTTCAGTGTGTAGCCATTGCTCACATTATTCCCCTTCCTTAAAGGAGCCACAGAGGACTTGACTCATATCCCCTGCTCCCACAGCTATCCTGCTGTCTTGCCCCTTTTCTTTTCCAAACCAAATCTGATTGCTGGAAACACTCTCTTAAACTTCTAATCTTCTTACAATCAACAGGTGTAGCCTTGCTCCCTGTCATCCCCATACTTAACTCCTTCTAAGACTTTCTTGTCACCCCAGGAAGGCAGAGTCTTCACTCTATCATACTTTCCTAAATTCTGCTATAAGGGTTAAAATCAACTTTGGCCTCTTTTGGAGTCTCACAGCGGCAATTCAGAATCACAAAGTCACTTTTCATTAGAATCACCAATGAGATTGTTGAACATGATCCATACTTTTTACAAAAACCAGTATGTTTGTTTTTTTCAAGTCAATGCTGAATTTGTTTTGTTTTGGGTATTTTGTCATTTGCTGACCTTATTTTCTCTTCAGGATTGTACAGGTCTTTTGGGACTAAGTACCAAACAGAAAATAACAAGCTCCTTAAGAATACTTGGCTATGGCATTGCTGTGGATGCAACTGACGAGTACTCTCGGCTTTCTGAGACTACCGGCTGCAATACCCTGCACAGATTTTCCAAAGCAATTGTTGAAATGTATCGTGAAGAATACCTTCGAACACCTAATGAAGATGATTTGGTCAAGATCCTAGCTGCAAATGTGAAGCGCGGATTTCCCGGATGTCTTGGTAGCCTTGACTGTACCCACTGGAGCTGGAAGAACTGCCCAGTAGCTTTGGCAGGACAATATAAAGGTAAAGAAAAATACCCCACCATCGTCCTGGAAGCGGTGGCCACTCAAGATACCCGATTTTGGCATACATTCTTTGGCACTCCCGGGTCACTGAATGAATTGAATGTACTCGATTGATCTCCACTTTTTGAAGATACTCTCCAAAACCGAGCCCCTCAAGTGAGCTTTCAGCTTGTTCTTGGTAGCCTTGACTGTACCCACTGGAGCTGGAAGAACTGCCCAGTAGCTTTGGCAGGACAATATAAAGGTAAAGAAAAATACCCCACCATCGTCCTGGAAGCGGTGGCCACTCAAGATACCCGATTTTGGCATACATTCTTTGGCACTCCCGGGTCACTGAATGAATTGAATGTACTCGATTGATCTCCACTTTTTGAAGATACTCTCCAAAACCGAGCCCCTCAAGTGAGCTTTCAGCTTAATCAAAACCACTATCATTTTGGTTATTATCTTGTGGATGGGATCTATCCTAGCTGGTCAACATCAATTAAATCCAAGGCAAATAGTGAAGACCAAGCTTCAAAACATTTTACCAAAGCACAGGAAAGCGCTCGAAAGGACATAGAGCGTGCATTTGGCATTCTCAAAGGGCGCTTTCAGATCAGGATGGTCGCTTGTTGCCAATGAGCTTGGTATGGGTAGATCAGATGGAGATGCAGGTTCGGAAGGTATGGCTATTGGCTTTGGGGGGATTTCCTTGGGTCTACTGCCAGTATCTCGCCATTTTTCATGGAATTGAAGTATTGCCCATGCTGAATCGAATTGAAACAGCTTCCGGCAATCATTGTAGTACGATTCCTTGGCAAGCTTTAAGATGTCTGCCCCGTTGGTTCCAGAAGGAGGATTGGCATGGATTCGGTGGTAGTGTCCTGCAAACTTGAGTGTAGCTTTTCGAATGGTATCCCATCTAGCAAACATGGAGTCAGTTTTAGTGTACTACCTATAAAAAAACAGTGAGAAAATTCAAAAACAGAGAGAAAATTTTTCTTTACCTATTTGAAACACTTTTTGGCTCTCGAGAGCCACCAGTCCGTTCATTAAAAATTTCAGTAACTTTTCTCCAAAAATTCTCGTGCTTTTGAGAATTGTTTATGAGAATATTTTCTGATACTTCTATCCAGCTTTGCGCAAGCTGTTCATCTTCTTTGGGGGTGAAATTAGAGGTTCGGATCTTGCTGGCACTCATGCTGGTGGTTTGAGGAGGGTGGAGTGGATTTGCTGGAAGTTTACACTACATCCGATCGGGGTTAGCCTGGAACAAACCTGATGGTGATTTTGCATATGCAGAATCAACCTAACCTACTTTTCTCCAAAAATCGTTGCGCTTTTGAGAATTGTTTATGAGAATATTTTCTGATACTTCTATCCAGCTTTGCGCAAGCTGTTCATCTTCTTTGGGGGTGAAATTAGAGGTTCGGATCTTGCTGGCACTCATGCTGGTGGTTTGAGGTGGGTGGATTGGATTTGCTGGAAGTTTACACTACATCCGATCGGGGTTAGCCTGGACAAACCTGATGGTGATTTTGCATATGCAGAATCAACCTAACCTGCAGGCTAAGTGTCGATAAATTTATAGACACTTAGCCTGAAATTGGAATGGTGGTTAACAAGCCTGGGGTTAACCTGCCCCTGATGTGGTTGCCATTAACCCGACCATTGCGGATGCTCTTACTTGCAGCAAAATTTAAACCAGAGATAAATTTCACTTTGTTCATGTCATCTCAATTAGAATCAGGAGGAAGAAAACCCAAAAAGCAAAACTATTTTGAAAAGTTCATAAAATTCAGAAAAATAAAATGCTGTGCATCTTCAATCAAAAATCATAAGCTTGATGTGAGAGACAAAAAAAAAAGAGAGTAAGATCAAAAGAAATGTCAAGAGATCAAATGACTGAATGTTGGCTTGGTCACATAAGTCTACAAACAAAGAAGTTAAACAAAAAAAGCTTAGGAAATGATGCGGAATACAATCGAAACTCTGTGCTTTATTGTTTCTCATATTGAAAACTCGATGATTGATGCTTCGAATACGTGAGATGTGTCTAATGCTTTCTCTTCCTCTTTTTTTTTTTCAGCATCTGAAAAGAAACCAGAAATACAGTAAAATATATCTCGCGGAACTCGCAAGAAAGTTAGAAAGTTACAAGAGTGTTTGATATATATATTTAATCAAATTAAGGCAGCAGGATTTTTAGAGATAAAGTCCGTGCTTTTAGAAGAAACTGAAGGAGGAGGACCAGGGGATTGGTGAAATGGTTCAATCGGAAGGGTTTTGGAAGTGCGATTGCTATGAACACCGAGTTCAAATTGAGGATGAGAATCAAGAGTTGAGCCAATGTTCTGATGATGGTAAGCAGGAAAGGTTCTAATCTCCCGGCCGATTCGGATAGGATTAGAGCCATCCAACAAACCTAATTGATCGTCTGTCCAGATTCTTACCGGCTCATGTGTCGTCGCTTTCGTACCAACTCCAGCTCGACCTCCCAATCTTGCCCAATCTTGGGTTCGGTTTAGCTTCAATTCTTTCCAAATTGAATCTAACGCTTCGATCAAACTGGCTTCTTGGTCCATCGTATGAGATGGTGTTGGTGTGATTCTTAAGCGCTCTTCACCCTTTGGAACCGTAGGGTAATTAATGGACCTGTTTGATTTCAAATGCGTGTGAAATCAGAAAATCATTAGCCTATTCTCTCAGACAACTCCAAATTAGCGAATCAATAGCCGAAGGTCTTGTAAGCTCCACACATGTGCAAACCAATAATGATGATAAAGGAAAGGACAAAAAACGATCGCTACTCAACTGCACATAGATACTATGTTTTTCCAGAAGTAAATCACTGGCCGCTTTTGCGTTGACGGGATCACCAATAAGGATAGGGACTATGTGACTAGGATTGTTTATAACCGGAAGGTCCAATTGATTGACTAACTTATTCTTAAGTTCGATTGTATTTAATTGTTGAAGACGACGATCTTGAAGATAGTTCATTTGATATTGAACTGCAGTTAGAGCACCTGAGACTATACTGGGGGGTAAAGAAGTTGTAAAGATGAAACCTGGCGCATATGATCTTATTAGATCCACTAATCCACTAGAGCCGGCTATGTACCCTCCCACTACTCCATACGCTTTGCCTAAAGTGGCTGTAATTATGTCGATTCGATCTATATATCCGGGTAGAAATTAGAAGAATTTTTTAATTTTCATTTAAACCAAGGGAGGTTACATAACAAAATTTTTTAAGAAATAAAAGCAGCTTGAGATTGACAACAGGGACAAGGTAAAACAAAAACATACCCATCACGTTACCCTTCTTGCCCCCGTTTGATTGTGCCTCAAAGTCACAATGTTCTGCCACGCCTGCGCCACGAGGACCATACATACCAATTGCATGAACTTCATCCAAAAAGGTGATTGCGCCATAATTATCGGCCAAGTCGCAGATAGCCTTGATGGGGGCTACGGAGCCACACATAGAATAAACGCTCTCAAAGGCGATAATTTTAGGACGATCCTTAGAATATTTAGCCAATTTAGCTTCTAAGTCGGTTAAATCGTTGTGCTTGAAGATGACTTTTTCGGCTTTGGAGTGTTTGATACCTTGGATCATAGAGGCATGGTTTGATGAATCTGAAAAAATTACACATCCTGGCAGTTTTGACCCTAAAGTACTTAACGTAGCATCATTTGCTACGTAACAACTGCTAAAAACAAGGGCCGATTCCTTTCTGTGGAGCTCAGCTAAAGTAGATTCAAGGGAAAGGTGAAGTGCTGCATTTCCAGCAATGTTTCGAGTCCCTCCAGCGCCCGCTCCATACTTTGTTAATGTGTTTCTGTCATTTGATGTACAAAAATTTCCGTTAAACAATGACCCCACTGATATGTTTGTAATATAACAAAAACTTACTTCATAGACTCCAAAACTAACGGGTGTTTAGACATTCCGAGGTAGTCATTGCTACACCAAACAGTCACCTCCTCATCCGGTCTAGCAGTATGGGCTATTGGAAACTTGGCTGCCAATCTGTTGATATTATTAAAACTGTATAAAAGATACGTTCAAAAATAATAATTAAACCATAGCATGTTGGGAAATGAAGGAATTGTATAGGTTTATGTTAGGCGCAGGAAAGAAGCGAAAGACAAATGAGTCGCAACTTAACTATCTATAACTTTTATCTTGATGTTTTTTCTCTAATTCAGAGTTGTAAAACATTTCATAATTAAAGATTTGATCTTTTTTCTGGCCAGTAAGTTGGGGGTGGTTTGATTTGGCTTTGTGGTTTTTGGATGAGGATACAGGACATTGAGGGATGGAAATATTTTCATTGTGTTTGAGGTGAAGATCTGAGTTATTGCCAGACTGATCGTGATCCTGCATGGGATGTAGGTGGGTGGTCTTGGCATAACGACGATGGTGGAGGTGTTGTGTTTCGGAATGGGGATTCAATTGTAGAATGGAGCCTAAGACTGGACATGCTTGAGCTTTTAACCTGAGTCGTGTGACGCCCTTGATGGTATGAGTGGACATCTTCCTCAAGGTTAGCGGTGAAGTACGTGCCAAAAAGGGGCAAACCTGTTTAAAGATGCGTAATTGAGATGCGGCCAATTGGGTATCCATTCGTTCTTGTTGCTCTTTGAGCTGATGAATGTCAATTGACGAAAGTCCAATGAAGTTAATTGATGAAAGATCGATCAAGTTAATTGATGAAAGTTCAATGATGGATGTTAATTCATTGAGGCAGTGTTTAAACAACAAGGATTGATTTGTTTAGATTACATAATCGAAGCTTCCACCAATCAGAGCAATTACAAATAAAAGGTACACAGCGGCTCCATTTTGGGAACTTGTGTACCGTAGGGCCCGCGGGGTGGCCCCCGCAACATACAGATTTACGTTGATTTACCACCTCCCGCGGGGAGGTGGGCCAATCTTTTTTTTTTTTTAAAGCAAAGAGACCAGGAAGACATAAAATTCAGTGAGTTGTACTTTTCTCTAGTGAGTATTGTTTAACATATTGAAATCTATTGGAGTCAATGATGTATTCCACTAAATATGGAAAAACCTTGGGAGTGCCTAGGATTGACTGTGCATTATTGAGATTAACCAAAATTTTCTTCTTGGATACAGCTTTCCTAAACACCTTGCGCAGAGCCAGGAACTTCCTGCAATAGATAAGATAATGTTGTACCAATTCATTTACCTGACAGAATGGTCTTTTACTTTTCTTTTCCTCTTATTTTTTATTTTTTCACTGCAGAAACTGTTGTATATGGTAATTTTCTGCCTGTAATTTTTTTTTTGTTGCATTTATATACATTTTAGGGGTTGATCTTAACCACTATTTATATTCCACGGGACAGGGCCCTTTCATGAAGTTTTGGGGCCCAGTGTTAACCAATTTTTTTATTTTTTGGTTATTTTTTTTGGGGTCAAAAAACCCTTCAAAAATTCTGATGAATTTCTTTGGGGGCCTTTAGACCCCCAAGAACCCATCCATCTTTTTATTTTTCCCTCACATGGTTTTTTAAAAACCGTGTGAGTTTGCGGAAAACTGCATGCACGTGGTCCGTCCACGTGCGGTCAAAACTGTGTGAGTTTGCGGGAAGACCGCTGTGGTACTCTAAAGTGGACTCAATAAAAAATTATTATTTCACCCTGAAGGAGCAGGAATTCTTTAGTTTTTATTCCAGAAATGGATTCTACACCCAATTTAACCCCTAGTCACTCACCAAAGCCATATCAATAACTCCACTAGTTTAAGAGCTACTCAAGGCAGAAGACTCAAATGGGGTACTTAGAATTATTTCACAACTTCACAATCATTATGAATATAGCTTTATGCATCAAGAAAATAATATATAAATCAATAAACCATAACAAATACCACATAATCCATATCTACTATCACATATCCAATACAAGTTTCATAGATAAGAGGCTATGACCTCATTCATCTTTCTCTTACCTCGTTTAACAGAACTAAGGCTCATTCAAAATCAAACTCTATTAGTTCTTCAATCAACAATCCTCAACTCCTCTAAATGATCTCATTTTTACTAGTTGTTCTTATTTACTGATGTCATGTCTGTGCACTGTATGATTTTCTGACACCTTGTTTGTTGTACCCTGTTTTTCACACCATTTGTCTATATAAGGAGCTCTCTCCTCAGTTTTTTCCCCCTATCTATCTGATTTTTATCAGAAAAATGATATCTGATCGGAGCTGATCTGTTCAGCAGAGAATTATAATAAAATTCCCCCCATAATAATAAATAATACTTACTTACATACCATCCAAAGAAATAAAATACTTAACACTCATTAAAACCTCAGTGTGTAGCCATTGCTCACATTCATTTTTACCTTTCATAAGGAGCCACAAAGGACTTGACTCACATCCTTTTCCTCAACCAAACCTGAGTGCAGGAAACACTCTCTTAAACTTCCATTCTTCTTACCATCACCAGGTGTAGCCTTGCTCCCTGTTATTACCCACCTTTAAATCCTTCTAAGACTTTCTTGTCACCCCAGGAAGGCAGAGTCATCACTCCATTATACTTTCCTAAATTCTGCTATTAGGGTTAAAATCAACTTTAGCCTCTTTTAGAGTCTCACACCGCGTGAAGTAGTAATGCCCTAATAGCATTTAAATAAAATAAATATTTAATAACTAAAATAATTATTTTAGAATTGCTAGTGACACAATTGTCACAGCAATTATTATTCAACATTAAAATATAATAAAAGTAAAGATAAGTGTAACAATCATTTTTTGTTATGATGTCATGATTGTTTTTTGCGGGAGTTGAATATGTAATGTGTTTGAACTAGTCAAAACATGTTGATTGTGTGTAAGCTCACGTGCAGTTAACTTGATCTCCAATCTCCGATAAATTGCATAGAAGAAAAGAAATACATACCTAGTCAAAACACATTGATTGTGTGTAAGCTCACGTGCAGTTAAGTTGATCTCCAATCTCGGATGAAGGAGATTGAAGTGCAACGTGAGCTTTTTGACTAGGTCTGTGAAACTCTGCATGTGACATCCCATTGACAAATATTGTAACCTAACACAGTATATTCCCATAGTTCTCCTCCTCTTAATGCATATTTGTGATTGTGTCTCCACAGCATTCAACACTCCCTCCCACGATCACAAATTTGACCCTTCAAACCCAATTTTTTCCTAGCTTCATCCAACTTGTTTGGTCCTAACCTTTTGGTAAAAGTGTCTGCTACTTGTTCTTCTGATTTTGTCCATTTAATTTTAATTTTATTTTGTCTAATAAAATCATTTATAAAGTAAAAAGCACGTTGTAAGTATTTATTTTTCTTCTTTGACGCGTTATCACTAGCAATTAAAATTGCCGCTTCATTGTCACATAAAATTGTTGATGGTATTTGATGATTGATATCTTGCAATATGTTACGTAAGCTAGCCAATTGTTGAGATCCATCAGATAAAGCCACATATTCCGCCGCACAGGTTGATAGTGCAACCACCGTTTGTCTCTTTGCTCCCCATCCAATACTATCCCCATATAACTTGATGACAAAACCTGATGTCAATCTTTCATGCTCTCCGCCCCAGTTTGCATCCGTCCGCAAATCTAATCCTTTTTTCTTTCTATCAAATACTAAATTCTTTTGTACCGTTCCTTTCACATATCCTACCAGATGATCCAATGCCTCCCAGTGGGTCTCCAAAGGAGAAGCCGCATACCGTGCCAACAGGTTAACCGAGAATGTAATGTCCGGTCGTGTTCCTCCTGCAAGGTACATCATGGAACCAATTACTGATTGATATTCTGTCGGATTTATTGGCTCTCCAATATTAATCTCAAGAGCCACATCAGGCAATGTACTTCTATGAGTAAATATCTTCCTTTTATAATCATCTACTATCTGACCTGCTAACGCTTTTTGATTCATATATATCATCTTCCCTTGTTGATTATGTGTAATGTTAATCCCTACTAGTTTTTCTATTCTAGCATTCCATTTTATTGTTAAACCTTGAGTCATTTTTAATTTAAATTGTTCCATCATCTGATTGCTTGATGCCATCACAAACCCATTGTCTACATGTAGCCAGATTACCAAGAAATTGACGTCATTCCGACACATGTAGATAGATTGATCTAACTCATTAGCTTCAAATACCATGCTTTCTACAACACCTTAAACATGTTTCCACCAACACCTTGCCGCTTGTTTCGTTCCATACATAGCCTTTTTTAACTTCATTACTTTGCCTTTGAATTGTGGACAAATTTCTACTGGCGGTTGAACATAGACTTCTTCAGAAATTGGGCTGTATAAATACGCAGAACTTACATCAAAACATGCTGTCGGATATGCCATTCTGTTAGATATTGATAATAGCATTCGTAGTGTCATTAAAGAAGCAGTTGGTGCATATGTTTCATTATAGTCGATCCCCATTTGCTGGCCAAAGCCTTTCGCAACATATCTTGCTCGGAATTTGTCAACTTCGCCATTGCTTTTCTTCTTGATCGCAAACACCCACCTTGCACCTAGTACTTTACACCCAGGATATGGGTTAACGGCCTCCCAGACTTGCAAAGCCTTTTTTAACTTCATTACTTTGCCTTTGAATTGTGGACAAATTTCTACTGGCGGTTGAACATAGACTTCTTCAGAAATTGGGCTGTATAAATACGCAGAACTTACATCAAAACATGCTGTCGGATATGCCATTCTGTTAGATATTGATAATAGCATTTGTAGTGTCATTAAAGAAGCAGTTGGTGCATATGTTTCATTATAGTCGATCCCCATTTGCTGGCCAAAGCCTTTCGCCACATATCTTGCTCAGAATTTGTCAACTTCGCCATTGCTCTTCTTCTTGATCGCAAACACCCACCTTGCACCTAGTACTTTACACCCAGGATATGGGTTAACGGCCTCCCAGACTTGCAAATCATTGAACTGATTCATCTTGTACTCAGCCGCTGTGGTACTCTAAAGTGGACCCAATAAAAAAATTATTATTTCACCCTGAAGGAGCAGGAATTCTTTAGTTTTTAT
>JNCO01004078.1:0-15777 GCA_000785685.1 Uromyces viciae-fabae
TGGGCAATAGAAGGCCTCTATTTATATTCCTAAAATTTATTACAGGGCGCTTCTGAGGGCACAGTAAGTTCCCAGTTGTGTTTTCACACGTCAGGGGAGATGTTCCTTCCCTCTATATTCTTATTACATATTTATTAACACAGTGGTAATAAAAAATATCTAATGAACATCATATTTCGAGTTTTTGACTTGAATTTGACATATTACATATGTAACCTTGGAAATTCATTTATCCAAGGTGACTAGATGTTTCTTGACATCCCCAAGTATCCAGGATAAATCAGGATTCCTTGGGACATCACTCCTTCTATTTTATTTTGATTTATTCCCCATGGGGAATTAGTATTCCCACGTCAAATGACTAAGATGAGCCCTCAAGGTAATTGGTCATTTGTTTTTTGTGGTAACACCTCAAGAATACTCTAATTAGGTAATTAGATGGTGGGAAATCTATCTAGACCATAAGTACATACATGGCACGTCCATGGCGCGTGTTCTGTGTGTTGTAACATTGGGACAATCATAGCAGATGATCCCCTGTTACCAAAGCGCTGTCAAAAGTTCCCAAAGGGGTTCTCTTTTGCTTTAGACCTCCTGGCGCAGGGTTTCCACTTCTCCCCAGGGGTTTCTGGCCTATCCCTTGGTCAAAAAGATCCGGGATTGGCTCTTTCAAACCCCTCTAGCTCCTAGGGTTTACACTGCACACCTCCATAAGTAATATTTCTGAGCTTCTGGAAGAATGAAGCATCCATAGAACATATTTTTATATTAAGGATATAAAAATAATTTTTAATGTATATTTATTTTATCTTAATGATTTTAATTTTTAATACATGAAATGTATATATTTTTAAATATAAGTTGGTGAGCAACTTAAATTAAATTTTAAATAAGAATTCAAATATAAAATATTCTTATATAAAAAAAGATATTAATATTATTTAATTGATTTTGTAATAATAATAATAAAGATATAAAATAATAATAAATAATAAAAATAATAAATTATCATTTTTAAATAATAATAATATAACTTTGCAGGTTAAATGGATTGTTATTTAATCTCATAACCTGACAAAACCAGTTTCATCAATAAATAATTTAGCTGACTTTTTAACAAAGCCAATTAATGCTGTTAAATTAAAATCAATCTTAAAATTAATAGGAATAAAAGAATATTCTGAAAATGCTTTATCACAAAAAGTTCAAAGCACGGCCGCATGTCAAAATAATATAATTAATCCTTGCAAAAGCAAGAGAAAAATAGTGCTTATTGACAGAAGTAAGCAGAGATTGTTGAAATTACAGTCCTCATTTATGACTCTCACATGCTCAAGATATTTCCTCAAGTTCTTACTTTAGTCAATCCCAAATTATTCAATAGTCAGTCTAGTAATATGCTAAGTAGCATATTGAAGTTAAATTAGTTAAGAAGTATAGTAATATTTTAGTTAAATATTGATGTTAAAGTCCAGTTTAAATTATGTTAGTTACATAAAGTCTAGTTTAAGTTTGAGATAGTTTCTCATAAAAGTTCTTCTAGGTGGAAGTAAAATAGTTAGTTCTTCTTGTGTTGAAGTAAAAATAAATAGTTCTTCTTGTGTTGAAGTAAAACCATTATTATGTTAGAATCAAACTGAATATTCATTGTTGTAAATACTATATAAGTTTAGATTTACAAATAATGAAATAAAAAACATTGATTCAGAAAAACTCATCACTTCTCTCCTGAGTCAATCTAAGTGACACTTCACTTGTCCTTCCGTATTCTTCTCCTAAAAACATCTCTCCTTATCCTCACTCAGGCAGTCAAGCATTTGGCTGTCTGTTAAATTTTCTCCTTCATATTTCAATCCTTAAGTCCAAAATTTAACAGAGATTTTATTTTAATCAAAAATAAAATTAAATGAAATATTATAAAATTAAAATTCAAGTTGAAATAACTTATTTTATATTTTTGCCTCTTAAAAGTTACAGAAAATGAAAATAATAGAGAAATTTTTTGTATTTAAAAGAGAGAGAAAAATAAACTAACATGAAATAAAATTTTCTTTTAGTTGTGTATATTTTACAAAGCGGTCATCAACGACACTATCTCTTTAGTGTCAATTCCAATAATGTTACTTTAGATTCCCTCATAGCATTTTCCATTCCGCCCCTGGTCCTCATCATCCTCACATACTCATTTTTCGGTTCTGTTTATCTTAATTGCAAGTGTGTGCCTCAAATTGTATTTTTGGGAGACTGTCTCGACTCATTGGCACAACTCTGAGCTTTGGATCGAATTGAGCACACAATGTATACCACTGAAGAGGCCACAGTCCAGTGCAAAGGGGGCCACTTTAATCTATTCCCATGTGTTAATTAAATTAGAAATCGTGGAAAAAGTGCAGCTGGATTGTATTACGCAACAGTGACCACGTGAACTTAAAGAATAGGCCTGCTTGCTAAGAGAGGCATAGAAGAAAGAATATAAATGATTGAAAATGAGGAAATAGTGTAAAAGAGAAATTTCCATAGCTTGTCCATAAGTACAAGTGTTGTTTCTAGGCGACACTCAAGTTTACAACAAGTGAATTTAATTTTGCTATAATGAATACATTACAGTTAACGGATGGGGATATTTTCACTGGGAATGCAGTTGGCGTCGACACTAATTTCCTTAATCATGAAGTAGAAAGTTGTCTTATCCTCAGAAACCGGGCCTCGGACGTAGATTGCCAGTTCGTTCACATGGGTCGGTTTGAATAGAGCTAAGTGTTTAGAAAGGGGTTTGAAGGGTTTGAAAGATTCGTAAGGTATATCCACCCTGAAGGGGTAACGTTTAAATTCAATTGTGTCGACTTTGACATTCACCTTGGCCGCATATCTCTCAGATTTGTCGGTTACGAGCTCAAGATTGAAGCTCTGTATAGTCTTCGTGGATGTCAGGGGGTCGATAAGTAGAGAAAGTCCTGTGGCGTTGGCAATCCCAGCTAACAGGCCAGCCTTGAGATAACGCTGACCGTAGAAGGCATCCGTCGCACTGGGGTTCAATTGACCCGAGAGAGTTATCCCTTCCTTCGGGTCACTAATGTATGTCAGATTTCCAGTGGATCTAGGGTCCTTATCTTCCACCCACTTCTTGATATCCACAACGTTACGCTTTCCGAATATTTCCTGGGATTTTACAATAAACGATGGCGTTGGTCAGTCAGTCATTGACATTGAGAAAACAGGCTGGGCTTGAATTGTTGAAGAAATGATTGAACGTACAAAATTTGGGGTGCTTAGCGCATAGCAATTCGGTAAGCTAATGCTCTTCGCCAAGGTGAACAGCGAGAAGAAGAGTAAACAAACGGATAACATATTTGTATGTTTTTATTATTATCTTATGTTATTTTCTTTCTTATCTTATATTTTTGATTTTATTTTCTTATTGTGGAAATATCTTATCTTATTGTGGAAATCTTATCGTGGAAATGTGATTGAAAAATTTCGGAGGGAGGTTTTATTTGGAAGTGCTCGCAAACTTGGATGAGGATTTGAAGGGGTGATGAAAGAAGCGCTCTACGGCTATAGCGGCAGTATTTATTCGGCTCATTGGTATACCGTATCAATCATTCTTAGTGGGTTCATGACGTGTTCGGCGCAATTGGTAGAATTGGAAGCCATTGTGTGCAGAGTGCGATTTCTGAATGCAAGCAAAAGCCAACCAACGCGGCAAGGATGTGAGTCTAGATTTCTCTCGATGACATGACGGGATGAAGATCTCACGCGATGTCAACTTGCTCGAAGGAGGGTGCTGTCAAACATGTGAGTCAACAAGAGAAGCCCTGCGCCACATCTGTGACGACAGTAGTTTCCCGGTGCCAGCGTGAAGATGGGCTTATCACGCTTGCAGGTCTGGGTGGTATCAAAGCCAGATTCTGACGCTGCTGCACTTTGTGGTTAAGATCCCTGGCGAGTCGACCGTCTGGATGATCTTGAATTAAGCGGACGACCATCAAACTTTGTGCACTTGATGCCTTTTCTTACGCAACTAATGGCGTCTACAACCTTGAAAAACATTTTGTCGTTTGCAAGCAAAAGTACAGAGGGGACTTGGTGATGTAAGTAAAAGCCACGAGTATCCATGGTATGTATCTGGTCTGTATGGTGTCCGATATGGAACATCTGAGCCACATCGTTTAAAATTCAGGGTGGTTGACCAACCCACCCATTCATTGAGATACCATAGATGCTAATTTCCAGTGGGACCTTTCCTCCGCAATCTCCTGAGTCCTCTGTAGCACAATAAGTGTCCCATTGTACATCAGCGTCTCCATGAAAGGTTTAAAAAGGTAGACCTGACTGGCAACGCTTCCCTCTTTTCCTCAGAATCTCAACTTCCGTGAAGTTTCTCACTCTCCTTCACTCACACTTGCGCCTTTTTCTCTAGCCGAGTTCATCATTAGACTCTTACTATCATTATAAAATATTTATTAATCAGCGTCCAAAAGGTTTTCTTCCAGGGCACAAAAGAAAGAAAAGCATAACAGTCATACCACACTATCTTGACCCAACAATGGCCTCTAAAATGTTTGGACTCAGCGCAGTCTTGGCTTGCCTGATGGTTTCATTTGTCACTGCCAATTGGGATCCCGCCACAGGGCATGTGAGAGACTACACTGTGAGCGCCGAATGGCTCGCAAAAAATAAACGTTGGTAGCTCAATTAACACTACGCCAGCATGGCAGATTTCGGCAGATAGAATTGCTAATTGGTAATTTTTTTTGACTACAGCCACGGTCGTCACAAAGGAGATACAAGTCTCAGAGTGTGCCAAAAACACTCGCCTTCGTTATCCAAACGGTATGTTCCTTCATCTGTTCAATCTTATCGACGTTCTTTCAGCTAACTCTAATTCAAACCGGGATTAGTTCAACTCTTTGCGATGTTTACAGTTAATCACGATGAAGATCATTACCATGGTTGCGTTAGTAGCGAAACTGTTGAATCCTTGGATGTCTTACTGCATGCGCAGTCCTAACATGAATCTTTTGAACAGCCTTACGGTGATTGTTGGGCCTTCACTGTCTTTCCTGGTGCCAAAGACCTGGTACCCAGCTATACCGATAACCATTTATTTTTCTGGCAGTAAGTTCTACGTTTTGTGATTTCACCGCGAAATTGTAACTAATTTGTTCGTTGGTTTCGGAAATCTCAGCAAGACCGGCGGCGTTGACTCTGGTACGTTCACTGCTTTTCCGTGCATTGTCCATACCCTCGCGCCCCCTCCGCACCTACATACCAAACCATGCATCTAATATCTGATTATTTTACAACCATTCCCTTAGATGGTACCAAACCTATATGTAAGTGCTTCTTAAACCGCGCAGGAATTCGTGATAGTTTTTGAATTTCCTTCTTTTTCGCCTCTTAGCCGATCCCCAAACTGGTGCTTATGGATACGAGGAGAGCATAACCGGAAAGTTCAAGAGTGGTTCCATGAATACGGCCAGCCTTCAGCTCAACCACGATTCGAAATATCCCGGGTTCAACCAGGATAAGCTTCAGCTATGGACTCAAGAGGAGCGTGATCAGTTTAAAGACTATCAAAACTCACAGCCATTACAACCGAAATGTGGTCGCCCATGTGAGTGCTATATCTGATCAAACTATCAAAGAAGTGGCTCATCTAATCGACCCCATCCTACAGGTGACCCCAACAAGGATCCCGGCTCGAATCCCGACACATACGGCGGTTATGTGCCCGCTCTAGCCCAGAAATACACCCCTCCTCCATCATGGATACCTGGTACCCGAGACCAGTGTTTCGCTAACAACACCGGCTATCATGCGGGTGGAAGTGGAATTGTCCCCCAGCCACTCCCCGGCTCGGGAGGAAGTGGAGATCAACCAGCCCCCGGCTCGGGAGGTAGTGTCAAGCCACTCCCGGGCTCGAGCGGAACTGTGCAGAAGCCAGCTCCAGGCTCGCAAGGCAGCGATAAGCCAGTCCCAGGCTCCAGCGGCAGTGCGAACAAGGGAGTCCCGGGCTCCAGCGGAAGTCAAACACAGCAAGGTACCCATGCGTCCTATCGAAATAATTGCAAAAGCTTCTGTAGATGTCTTAAGAATTGCGACGACGAAAATTGCAACTCCAAATGCCAGTCAAAGAAAAAAACCGGATGTTCGGAGGCTTCCTGCAGCACTTCATCAGCTCGCTTCAAGAAATGTAGTTGAACAGACTTCAACACGCTAATACAATGGAAAACTTTAGCCTCATATACCCTTATTTATTCCTTCTTTTTTGTTCCTCGTTCTCTTACGAACCGCCGGAAGTTCGAGAGCTTCAGTTGCGAGTTAAAGGTCTTGTACCGCATAAACCGATTTGTTTCCTTTTCATCATTTTCTTGCTTTTTTCCGAAAAAGAAACTGGTATTCTTTTCGGGAGTTTACATGTAAACACTTTCTCTATTTAAAAAATTACAACCGAAACTCGTTTTCTACAATGAAGTGTATTAACCGTCCCCCTGAGTCTTGCACATTGACTCCTTGAGCCTTTTAACCAAGTACATACTATGATGAGTAGCCGACGGATGAATAATCTATGTATTAACAAAAAACTTATCCCTTACAATGACATACATAGCGAACCTATTTGAGATGTTCATCACAAACCAAGTGAGGAGACTTCAAGCATATGAATTTAGACATAGCGTAACTATTTGAGATGTCCATAACAAATCTTTGCGCAAGTTGCCCAAGTGAGGAGACTTCAAGCATATGAATTTAGACATACCGGGTCATTCAGAACCTCGAACATCAATGATCAACATGTCTATGATGTGCTTTTTGCCTTTACCAATTACGTATATAAAAATGAACATGGGATACCTGAATCCAGGGAAGGCATTACCAAAAATTGTGTGCTGCATGCCACATCATTATATTTAATGAAAGAGAGGTCCCCTGTGGAGGGGTATGACCCTCTAATGTGAACTACTCCTTATTGAAAAAACAAGTTAATAAACCAAAGGGATGAATCATTTAATCACAAGTTTCAAAACGAGGCAAAAATACACATAAAAAAAGAAACAATTAAATAAAACCAGGTAGTGTGCATCATTTAGTCAAAAAAAAAAAAAAAAACTCCGGTCAAAATTTGAATTCAATTAATTGTTCTGGTCATCCTAGTTTAATAGAATTAGCTCCACTCAAGCTAGGTTTAAATTTAGATTTGGCAAGTTTTGGTTGAGTTTTGATGGAGCCTAATTTTATAGAAACGTCGAATTGAGAATTATCTTTTTCAATCAAATGACCATGATTTGAATTTTTTTCAAGTGTAGTAGATTTTAAATTTTTTTCTAAAATTTTTTCTCTTTGTTTAGATATTCTAAGTTTGGCTATTTCAAGTTTTTTTAATCTATTTTCAGATTTACCTCCACCACCTGCTGTCAATTCTATATTAATCTTTCTTGATTTTTTTTGATTCTCTTTATTTGGATCTATTTCACAGCTAATTGGTGTATGGTGTAACCTCAATGCTTTTTGAAGTGCAGTCGAACTCTTGAATTCTACGAACCCACACCCTTTGGTCTTTGGTGTTTCGCATGGTTGATTTGTTTTGGTTGTAATTAGTCTTACAGATGGTTCTTCAGCTTCAAAATTATTCATTCAGTCAAAGTTTTTATCAGCATTAATTTTAGACATTATTTTTTTATTAAATCAAATAATCCCACCTCGATTAATAAATAACTCTAAGGAAGAAAAAAGTACTGACCACAATGATCCAAAAAGAATTTTTTCAATTTATCGCTTGTAATGTCAAAGGGTAAGTTTCCAACAAATAAGATTAATTTTGAATTTCGAGCAGTCTCTTTAGTTTGATTTTCTTTAAGTTGAGCTGCTTTCTTCCTCTTTCTTCTTTTTGAAGCGGTAGTACTAACTATGAGATTTTCTTGAGTTTCTTGAACCTCTTGAGAAGCATCTAATTCATTTCTCTTTCTCTTTTTTGAGGATGAGGGTGAAAGATGAGTGTTTAATTCATTTTGATCTTCGTCTTCTTCTGGTAGTGGTAAAACTTTGTCGTTCAACAATTCTTTAATCTTCTTCTTTGATCTAAACGCGGTTGCTTTCAATTGTTTTTTCGTGAGCTTCTTTATTGATTCATTCATTTCTTTTTTTCTTTTTTCTTTTTTTTCTTCTTTTTCTTTTTTTTCTTTTTTTTCTTTTTTTTCTTTTATTTTTAATTTTCCCTCTAAATATACATAAACCCCCCTTTGAGTTAAGAAATGGGGTTTGTTGGATAATACATTTCATATGCAATCTTGCAAATCCTACCCATCGATCATATCGGAGTCATGAAATTTCAAGTCACTGGCATAAATATTTAAATATGTACATATGTACCGTCCTTCAGCCAAAACCAGCTGCCCTTTAAAATTCAAGTTGAGACGAAGCACGCAAATATTCCATGTACATGTCCGATTTTTACGTATAAATAAATCCATCTTTTATTTGGTACAACAAAGATCAAAGAATGGATATTTAAGGGCTTTGGGTAGCTGAACCATACGTAAACAAAGGGTTGAAGGGCATCTTGATGGAAGAAAAATAAGAGAAATATCTAAAGCTGCACTAGCCAGAGACAGAGTAGAGGTTTGTACTTGTTTGCTGCATGGAGCATACCACAGGAAACTCTACACCAAGTGAAACAAGGATCCATCCATCTGCTCCTAAGTTTTGTTTACTCTTCCAAATTAAGATTCTATCCGACATCATCCGTTTTCCCTCCAAAATTCATCTTCACCCTAGGACTGCCGCATGACTCCTATATTGATTCACAACTCACCGGCGGAATTAGATTCGATACATTTAAAAATTCTTCTAAATTCATCTTTCTCAACGTGGATTGAGAAATTTGAATCCCTTTGAAACAACTTCTCATCCGATGGATATCTCAATGGACTCTTATCGATCAGGGTTACAGTATCACCCAATCCATCGCTCAAGGTCACCATCATGTTCAAATTACTTTAATCGTGACCCTCAAAGTCATCAAATGAAATTTCTAAGACTACGCCAAAGTCGGCAGTATTACCAGAAAAAAAGTTCAGCCTCTCATCAAGAGTCTGATTCAACTTCTATCTCAACGCCCCCATCCATCCAACCAAGTAATCATCATCGCTCTTTTTCATATGGTATGTTGAAGACATTCCCCCTTTTATTCATTAAATTTCAAGGATAGGTGAAATCGAACCACCTTGCCTCAGATTTAATTTTATCTACCATGTAATTCGGCCCTGATTTTCTTCCTTTATGATTTTTAATGTTGATCAAACGCAAACAATTCTCTAATTTTTGATGGTGATTCCATTAATTACTTGGTTGCATTATTATCACAATCTATCATACAATGAAGATGACCAGCTTTTATTCAAAGATATCAGTAGATCGTCGGGGTTACTGGATCTTGATCCATCTGCTCAAAAGTTCGACTTGGATGGTAAGTTTAAATCAGAATAGAGTGCCCAGGGGGAAAGAAAGAAGAGAATCATGAGACTTGATTTTCATATTCCAAACCCCTCGTTATTTTCCTGCCTGGAACACACTACTTTGATCTTCAATGCAATTACAAATCTTTTTCTTAAAGAAAATTTACTCATGCCTCAATTTCAAAATGTGATCAATAGATATTATCGCGCGGTTAACCTCAGGGTGCACTCTGGACCCATCCAATTATTATGATTTTCCTGGTGAGCAACGAATTTAGATATCTTTCTTGGTTGACAGTATAAGATTTGAAAACTCTCAACTACATCAAGGATTCCGGATGTTCAATAATTTACATTGAAAACTAGATAATTCATATCCAATCAATTTGTTCCTTTTTTGTGAATTTCAACTAACTACTTTAGTAAATTGTGAGGTAGTGTCGCTATAGAGCAATGATCAATCTATCTTCTTATCCTACTTTTTGTTATTCTTCAAGACATGTATTTATTTAGAGGTAATTCTTTAGTTCCAGTAGTTTTTTCCAATTAACCTATTGCTTCTCGTCGCTTTCTTGTATGCAGCTCATAATCCAAGTCCACCTTCAGATTATCACCCTTTTCAACGCTCTCAAAGTGTCCCAGCTCCGATTGACGGAATAGCAGTATCTCAAGTTCGATTAAAAACAGTCTCCGAAGTAGGTCAAGTCAACAGACGATCGCTGGAGTGCGAGCTCCCAGGGAACAGTCATCAGATACAATCATCCTTGCCCAAGGGTAGTAGCAACTCAAAAAACAGGGACTTGGAAGGACCAAATCTTGATGATATTTATCAGAATTGTCAGGAGGATGGAAATTCGGAGGAGGGATGGTTGCCATCCAAAAACAATCTAAATTCAGGTCAACAACGAGAAATGGTACCACCGCTACTCCCAGCTTTGAAAGCTTCACCAAAAATTAACTGGCTTGATGACGATGAAATAGAACAACAAGATGGTCTTGACTATGATCAAGTGATATTTAATAAGAAGGCTTCGAGTTTTAATTCCTCCAACGCATCACCACTTGTTGATACATCATCAGCCTTTGAACCACCTCTTCAGCCAGGTAATTATTCCTTAATTCCTTTTTCCACTTCAAAATATACACATCCTTTGATTTTAATCACTTCCCGGAGTTATACTACAAACTCAGAATACATCATTTTGAGAAATTCATCGGTTGAATAACTTGAAGGCTTTCTTCTTCCCTTCTCCATGCGATCTCTTCGTATGATATCTTCTCGATCATATATGATTGATGATCATCTCGCGCCCTTGTACATAATTAATGTGATCGGCAACCCTTTCTAAATATGTAGCATATATTCACCCTCGTTCCCTAATTGCTCGATTAGAGTAATCTAGTAATAATCTGAATTGAGAAGAATTAATTTCATCTTGCTCACTACGTTTTACAGTTGCTTCTCTTTCCAATGCCACCCTAAGCCCTAATCACACTTCTCGTCAGCGAGAAATCCTTGGTCAGGTTATATCCGATTCTTTCCTCACTTCATCTTCTGGATGCCATCATCATCCGCTTCGACCAAATAATAGCTCGAATAGCGGTACTACCACCATCTCACCTCATATCTACCCCATTCCATATAGCTCGGCCGATTTACCACCCCAAGTATACCCTGGCAAGCCAAGTCCGCTTCTTCCACCACCACCTCCTTCATCCAAACCAAGTTATCGGATTAGTTTCCCACGCCCCTTTAGGCGAAGACTATCCGTTGTCGAACCTTCTGCCATTCCTCTCCCCCCTTCCCCAGCCCCCGAATTTGATTTTAGTTCATTTGAGAATTTAGATCTTGTTTCTTGTAATCTTTTGGACGGTTGAGTTTCTCCGAGATTTTTATCTCAAACTGCCTCAACTTGCCAGAGTGTTGATCAAGCAAACGGACCATGTTTTGTTTCATTTGCAGACTCACCTTGTATGCCTCTTTCCGAGATACCATTTAATGAGTCTGGTCAGTTAAAAATCCACCGCTCATCCTCACCAGTTGTTTATTTTACCTTTCGATCGAACCCAACACTCATCCAGATCTCTCTAAAACATTCTTTGAAATGTCGGCACTTGCCTCATCTAGGCCCCCTCATCGACCTAACGGTCGACGATGCAAACAATCTTGCCCGGATTAAATCCAATTCGCCAAAGAAAGATGCACCGACTCGCACTACACATAGCCGTTTCACACCCTTACCATCACCCGTTATATCCGAGAGGTTTTTACTTTCCTCCATATCGTCGCTTCCTTCCACATACGTCCGCCTTCCATTTCGAAGTAGGTATAATGAAAATTTTCAGCAACCAGAAAAAGGAGGTCATACCGGTAAGCTTGATCCCATGGAAACCTGCCATTGCTGCCGTTAACCTTGTCTAATAGAATAAGTGGGTGTGCTTCTTGTTCTAGAAGCAGAGGTTGCCACATTTGCTCAAACTGCTCTTCAATCATCTGCATCGGCGGAACCACCAATTGGTATTCAATCTCATTCGATTTCTAGTTGTCTTTTTAAAGTCGTCAAAAATGAACGTACTTTTTGCTCCGCATGAACCTTGCTTTATTCATTTACGCTTGTTCTCTTAGCAGATAACCAGCGATCGAATTTCCTTCAACGTAGTCGATCTTCACAGAAACATCCTTCGAGGCCCTCATCTCCAGCTAATTGTGAAGAACTCACGTCGGGTAAAGAACTTTGTCTATTTCTGAATGATTTGTTCTCATCTGGCTTCTTATCATTTGTGCATTGGTTTTGGTTACTGTGTCGTCAATTTCAGGTATCGGGAGTTCGGCAAAGAAGTCGCAAAGTCGACATGCTTCAGTGAATCTATCACGCACCCACCGTTCAGTTAAATCGGAAGTAGAGCCTCTGACAGGTTAGTGTCACCTCCAACCGATGAGCACAATAAAATTCTCATTTAGATACTTTCTTTATCGTAGAGGGCGCTCTCAACCAGCATTCATCGAATTTCCGCTCAAGGCTAGGGAGTGAGTGTGGTATCGCTCGAGCACGCGCAGCGCCTGCATCAGGTTTGTATTTATCATCTTCTGTAACTATTTTACTGGTTTTAATTGATTGTATCGTTTGTTCTTCCCACACAAATAAAAGAAAGCCATTCTCATTCCGCGACCAATGCTAGCCACAGGACCTCAAAAGATGCTGAACTGGAAATTTTGATGGAAGTGGGTGCTGAGCGCGAGGCACAACGTACCGAACAGTTAATGCACAGGCGGCTCGAGGGAGAAGAATATTTAACAGAGAAAGAAAGAGAATTTGCCGCGTTATCGAGTATGGTTCATGAGCGTAAGGAAAGGCGAGAGAGAGACCTGGGCGATCTGACGGGTGATGTGATTGGTTCTCAACTCGCTCCTGGCTCTCCGCAGTACAGTACACTTTTCGGTAACCCAAATTCAGCTCGGCAAACACTTCATAACCATCAACAATCAACCAACGGTAGTAGAACACACTCTCTGGGACCATTGGCGATGGACAATATGGCAGCTAATTTGCGCGAAGCTTCGTTTTCAGCAAACCTACAAGCAGAAGCGTTAATCCAAAATATCAAGGCCACTTCCCGAGCTCCGAGCAAAATATCTACCGCGAAAGTTCATTCAACTCCCGAAGTGATAGCTCCTTCGAATCGGGATACCGATAAAGCCACTGAGCGAGACGTAAAGCCAAACGTGGAGCGTGTTGCCTCCAAGCCAGCTTCAGTGGCGGACACACTTAGAGCCCCGTCAAAGGCAGGGACAATCAAGGCGGAATCTGTGGTAAATGCTCCTCGTGGTGGGTCCGTGGCAGAGATTCTATCTACAGCCGCAAGATCGAAGTCGCCATCGGCAGCGGTGGCTGCTACCTCGCGAAAAGAATCGGTTGCTCATAGTATTCGACAACTATCTAACACAGCTGGCAATAATTCGCGATCAGGATCTGTAAAGGACCAAACCCTAAAGGTACAAGATATCAATCAGCGTCAATCAGTCGCTAAAAGCTTAAATCAATCATCCGTCATCGCCAGTATTCCAGGGGAATCAGGTGGCGGAGTTCATATCGATGCCGAAAGTGTCAAAGTCTCAAGAAATGGCGAAATTACTCGAGCCACAAGCCATATTGGAAGTCATCGTGATCCATCAAAGGTCGGGGCTTCCCGAGCTCAATCAATTATAAGTATTCAAGCGCCGTCAAATTCTGGAAATGCTCAAGCTCAAATGGAAACTGGCAACCCTCGGACTCCGTCGATTACATCAAGTATGCGGCCTCCATCAAATGCCGCAGGTGGTCGACCCCCAACTAATGGAGGAAGTCATCGAGCTCCGTCAAATGCTGGAGGCAGCCGACCCACAACTAACGCTGGAGCAAGTATCCGAGCTCTCTCGACTGCCCAAGGTGATCCCCCGCCAAATAACGATGGCGGAAGTCACCGAGCTCCTTCACAAGTGGGAGATGCTTCAAAAGCCCCAAGTGGTCGATCTGGTCCCAATGCCCCAGGTGACCTGCCCTCAATGAACGCCGCGAATGCCCAAGGCACATTAAATCCCGGAAATTCTAGGGCTCCATCGGATGTCGGAGGTGGTCCACCCTCAGTGAAAAGTGGAAATGCTCAAGCAGCATCGGATGCTAAAAATTCTCGTGCTCCATCGAATGCCGGAGGGGGCCCCCCTTCAATGAACGGTCAAGATGCTCAAACCCCTCCGAAAGCCGCAAGTACTCGAGCTCCATCGGATGCCGGAAGTGGCCCGCCCTCCATAAGCGGCGGAGGTGTTCAGGCTCCCACGAATACTCGAAGTACTCATACTTTATCAAATGCTGGAAGTAACCGAGCACCAATTCCAGCCGCAAGTAGAGCTCCAACACCAGCAGAATTTAATCGACCACCAACAGTGACTAGAAGTATACGGACTCCTTCTCAAATTGCTGGGCCTGACTCAGCTGATGTGAGATCCCAAGTAACGATGAGTCAAAAACCAGAATCAATCAACCCACCTAGTGAACGCGTCCAAAGTATCAAAGCTGCTTCAATCGCCCTGGCAGATGGTATTGTCTCTAGTCACAAGTCTGGATCTGTAAAGTAAGTTATATCATACATTGTCTATTTTGTTACATCTTCGCCTACTGTCTTGTTATTATTTTACTAAATTCGGAGAAGTGGTTCCAGAGAGGCCGGCGAAGGTGGTGAAAACGCTGAAGAAATTCCGGTTGTTCAAGCTGATGACAATGAAGGAGGAGATACACCCGCAGAAGCACCGGCAGAAGATCCTGTAATCGAAGAGAATCTTTCATCCAAAAGTCCAAAAGCAGGGGAAATTATTGGAGACCCAGAAATCAGTCCAGAACCAATAGAGAGCATAGATCATCCTAGTTGAGTTACCTCTCATTTTCTTGAGTAAATGTTCTTGAAATTATTCTAATTGCCAATTGCTTTTTCGTTTTTGTTTATGTACTGTTTCTTTTCTTCAAAAAAGAAAATGATCGTCAAGTTTGGCCTGGTATCACCAATCCACTTGGTGAATGGATTCGGTTTGGTCGAGCTGGATTCAGATTCCATATCATTTCCGCTCATCCAGATATCTATTCACCTAGACCAGAATAATCTTTCTTTGCTAATTATTTTTACTTTTTCAGTTAACGGGGCAAGAATTAAAGATTCACAACAGTTTATATTTTTTTTACATCCAATTAATATTAATCTGGATTGATGTCAAAACCTGGGAAGATGAAGATTAAAACATGAGGCGGAATCGTTAAGCAGAGATGTATTTTCTTGAAAATAAATTATTTGTGACAACTTGTAGTTGAAGTTGAGAGTGACAGTACTTTTGTGATAATTCAATGCGTACTTCTTGATGATATGTTATTGCTTTTTCTACTAATTTTTTTTTTTTTTTTGAAGAATATAAATGAAAGAACCAATGCTATAGATAGAACATGGTTGTATGTATCTTTTCTTTACATGGACTTAGTACTAAAATCTAGTTGAATTTCCTTGTTTCATCCAAATCATTACTTATTTATATCGACTTGAATGATTACTGAGAATAGTATGTTGAAATTTTTATCAAGTTTTAATTTTTTATCAAAGAATAACAAATGGTACTGTGTGAGGAAATAAAAATTTATCAATAAAAATAAAAAATAATATCTGGCAGTATCATACAGTTTGATTAGGAGGCCAGTGTAAGCGGAGAAAGAAAAAATGATAAATTTAGGGTATTGATTTCCGCACCCGGTCAAACCGCGTTTACACACGGTTTGGGACCGCCAGGGGACGTCAGATTTTT
>JNCO01004079.1:0-15775 GCA_000785685.1 Uromyces viciae-fabae
TCAACATTTAGCAGTTTAGAATAAAAACTAACTTTCCTTTCTTTTGACTTAGTCTCTTTCAAATTTGTCTATCACGTCCTAACAATTAAATATTATTGAATTTCTAAATCATAATCCTCAACAAGTAAGATTAAATAACAGTTTCCTCAAACCTAAAACTCAACCCTTACTTATTTTTTTCATTTAGTTCTGTCCAGTCCTTTTCTTCATGCTCCTCTAAAAACTCTTTAAAATTTACTCAATAAATTAAACATAGTCCTGTTGGTGAAATTCCTCCCTCATTAAGATAAAAGTGTTGTTCTTAAGACTTAAAACATTCTTTCCTTTCTTGTTGTTTATTTTTCTTGGTTCTTTGACTGTGAAATAAAATAAGCTGGTTTTGGTGTTCAACCATCGTATTTTTTTCAAATGTGATATGATTAATAATAATAATGAGGATGGGATGAATTTGAATTTGTAGTTGATAAAAGATAATTTCAATAAAATTTTATTGTTTACCCGAATTCTTGTTGACCACTTTTATTTAAAATAAAAAATAAAAATAAATAAAATAAAAATAAAAATGAATAAAAATAAAAATGAATAAAAATAAAAATGAATAAAAATAAAAATGAAATAATGATTTTTAAATAAAATACATAATTTATTTTACTTAAATTTAAGTAAAATAAATGAATGAATAAGTATTAAATGATACTTAATTTTTGGTAAATTTTGACCTATTGAATGATAGAGTTTAAAAATTAATTAATTTTCAGTATAATCATTGTTATTATATTTGAAAGCATTAATAACAAGATTTATACTCACAATTTATTTTAAAGAAATGATAGAAATTAACTTCTGTTTCTTTAAATCAGAATTAATAGAATTTTGATTTTGTTCAATATTAAATAATATTGAACAATTCAGATTAAATTGATTATTGATTTTGCTAGATGATTCTTTATCTTGACAAGTAAGACCTCAGAAGAAAGAACATTTAAATAAACCAAAAAAATATAATAGAAGAAAGAATCCAAGTGAGGAGATTGAAGAAGAGGTGATTAGTAGTTTAATTTCAATTTTATATTTAATTTTTCAAATGTTTTATTGAATTTATTCAGATATGGAAAACAGCATCCAGTTCAAGGTCAGATGTTGAGCTTCCTGAATATGGAATAGATCTTGAACCAATCAAAAAAATGAGTGATATTTATTATAATTTGTAGTTCTTAGTTGATTCTTCTTATTTTTTTTTAAATCTTTTTTTTTTAATCAGCACTCAGGAAAGGTTTTGTTTAAAAGAGTAATATCAAGCTCTGAGAAAAACAGTAGTTCAAAAAAGCAGAAGATAGTTCAATTTTTTGAAGATGAAGATTTTTTTAAAGATGAAGATGAAGATAATCATAGTAAACTTGCAGAAAATGAAAGTTCCCTTCCATCTACAAAATTCAGCTCATGCTCTCTTGATACATTTGGAACTTTTAAAGAACAAGAATGTGAGCTTTTAAGTAATAAATATTTCTTTTAAATTATTTGAGGGTGTTTTTTTTGCACCTCCCAAAACCTGTTGCTCACCCCTTTTTGATGTCAGGAGGTGGCCAAGTGTTTTTTGATTTTTTTAAAAAAATTTAAAAAATACTTCCAAGTGTCCAAAAATGACCAAACTTTTTGGCCATCTCCTGAGCCCCCCTGCTTCATCTTCAGATCTTTTGAGCTCAAAAAAAAAAAAAAATTGAAGTACCCCTTAAATAGGGATTACACAAACTCAAATGAAAAATAAATAAATAAAGCTAATGGGGGAAAGATGGGCCAAAAATTTCATGACACATATTTCAACCTTATTTTAATGTGGGATAAATATTTCACCCATGGGGAAGCATCAAAATTTGCTTTTGTTGGAATTGCATTCCTTTTAGCTCAATATCTTTTAAGAGAAAAAAATTCAATTGAGTCTTTGTACTCATCAAATAATTAAATTTTTTTTTTTTTAAATTTTAATAATAATTTATTTATTAAATTATTGTTTTGTTCATTTATTAATTTTTATTTTTGCTTTGTTGTGTGACAGGTGTACTGTCAAATTTTCATAAAGAAAACCACTTGAGTGGTCATGAATCTTTAGTCTCAGCAGATTAACTATTGAATGGTCAAAACCATTTGAATTGTAATTCAGATGATAAATTATCATTTAATTTGTAAGTTTCATTATCTTACAAAATAATCCTATTTTATAATAAAAATTACCAACATGTAATCCTTTTATTAAAAAGAACTAAACCAGATAAAGAGATTAAAATAAAATTAATAAATCATATTACTTCTCACAAGCAGTAAGTAAACAATTTATATTAATGAAAAAAGTTTGTTAATAACTTAGATCAAATAAAATCATTACTGATTTTATATTGTTCTTTGCTTAGATAAAAATGTTTTATTTAAAAAAAGAAAATATCACTTAAAAGAAAACTAAAAATTAAAAATAAAAATATAATATATATTTTAGAAACTTTTAATTATAAAATTATAATTATAAATTAAGCCAATTCATTTAGATCCAAAGAAGCAGATACTTATCTGCCTTCAGGTACATAATTTCATAAGTTTTTTCTCTATTTTTAATTAAATAGTTTTACTTATGAAATAATTGTATTTTATTTTTTACTCATTTTTGAAATAAAAACCTTCAGTTTTTTCTCAATCTTTCAGCTTTTACGTTTACTATTGCAAAAACTGGTGCATGCACCAAAATTTTGTAAAATTAAATCTCTGTATTTTTCCTTCTTATCAATAAATTTTAGAAAAACTGCAATAAACAAAAAAAAATTCAAACATTTATGTTTTCTTTTTTATTAATTTTTTTGTCATACTCATCTTCTTTGGAAGATTCTCTCCAAGTTGACCTTTTTTTTTCAAAAAAAAAATGTTTGAGTTTTTTTTTTTTTGAAAAATAATTTGAGTGTCTTTGACTTTGGTCCAAGCGCAGTACAGCCACCATGCATATTGCATAGTGGCTGTGCATGGAAGTTACATTGAAGTAATCCATCAGTATTCTTTTAAGTAAGATTGAAGTAAGAATACAAGTAGTGTAGGAATGACCAGATGACAACTGCTAGCACTGAGCAGGTGTCCTCAATTTTATGATTTTCTGAGCCAGCCAGAAGCCAAAATCCAGATTGATTGAATGCATTGAATATATTATGATTATCTTATTTTTTGAAAATCTCCAACTCTCCCACCTGTTGAGTCTTGGGTGTGTAGTAACTTTACACATTTTCAATCTTCTTATATTTTTTATTTTCTATGATCTTTTCTCATTTTTTATTCTATCTTATGTCCAGAGTTATGGGACCTTCTAAACTCTGTGTTGAAATTTTGAACTAAAATTTAAAAAAAAAACTTAATGATGATTTATAATTTTTTTAATAATTTTTTATTGATTTAATAATTAATTTAATGGGACTTGAGAATTGGACTAGAGGCCTTATGGGAGCTGAATGCTCTAGGAAAGTTTCATAGAAAAAGAATGAAAGAACCAATGGTTTTATTTAACCCTAGACATAAGAAAAAATGACAAACTAAGAGAAATCAAATAAAGCAAGAGATCTTTATTATTTTACCTTCACAATATAATTAGGATTGTTGGTTCCAATTATTTAATTCCCAAATCACAAAATTAATAATAAAAACATAAAAAAAATTTCTCAAGAATAATACTGACTACTGGTGATCAGGGTTTGATGACTACAAGAACTACTGCAGTTCTTATTTATTTTAAACATTTTATCTTTATTCTAACTTTTTTATGAGGAAGGTCCACAATAGGCCGTTCCTATTTCTGATTTATATTTTTTCCTTTGCTGATTCCAAAGATTTTATTTGAAATCAGCAATCACACCAAATCAGCAAAGAAAATCAGCAACCTAAAACAGTTGCTGATTTTAAAGTTGCATCAGCTGCAATTTCCCGGAGAAAACAGCAAACCAGATATCCATCCCCTTCCCCACCCTCACATATATTCATATCCACATCCACTAACGTTGATATGAATTTTTTTTGGCTCTTCAAATTCTTTGGGATTTTTCTTTTTTTTGTTGCTCTTCAGCTATGATTTTCATCTCTTGTTTTGACTTTTTTTTTTTTGATTTTCATATGCACATCCACTAACATTTGTATCAATTTTTTTTGGCTCTTCAGATTCTTTCATATTTTTCTTTTTTTTGCTCTTCAGGTACAAACTTTCATCTCCTGTTTTGCCTTTTTTTTTGGGGGGGGGGAGGTCTTTTACATATCCACATCCACTATTTTTTTGGCTCTTCTTTTTTTTTTTTTTTTTTTTTTCTATTTCTTTTTTTTTTAATCCCAATCAAATTTGCTAATTTTTTTTTTTTTGGTTCTGTTTGAAATTTTCTCACAAGTTGTCAAAGCTAAAATGTCAGCGATTGATCCCAGCCTGAATGACACATCCATTAATATCCCCTCTCCTCCAAAAGCCAAGCGAGCCTACAAAAAGAAGTCCAGTCCAAAGAAGAAACAAATTGATCCAAAGGAGAACAATTCCATGGCCACAAAAAAGAACAATTTCAGACGCAAAGTGTCTGGGGATGCAGAATCACAATCTGCCACTCAAGATAGTAGCAACACTGGGCCTGCTATGCTAACAATAGCTGTAGCATAGAGTAGTGTTAGTTTTTTACGCTACGCTATGGCGGCGCTACTGTTAGCGGGCCTCTTTTGCCCGCTAACGCTACAAGGAAAAAAAAATCCCAAAATGAGTGTAGCGTAGCGTTAGCGGCTGTCAAAAAAAAACCGCTAATGCTATGGGCTCATGGGGATCTTGTTAGCGTTGACATAAGCTACGCTAACACTGGAGGAAGCCCTCCAGTTGCAAATGTAGGAAGCCCTCCAGTTGCAAATGGAGGAAGCCCTCCATTTGCAACTGGAGGAAGTTCCTCCATTTGCAAATGGAGGAAGTTCCTCCATTTGCAAATGGAGGAAGCCCTCCATTTGCAACTGGAGGAAGTTCCTCCATTTGCAACTGGAAGTAGTTCCTCTAGTTGAGAATGGAGGCAGTTCCTCCATTTGCGACTGGAGGAAGTTCCTCCAGTTGCGAATGGAGGTAGTTCCTCCATTTGAAACTGGAGGAAATACCTCCATTCGCAACTGGAGGTAGTTCCTCCAGTCGCTACTGGCGCTACAGCCCCAGTGTAGCGGGGTTCCGCTACGCTACTGGATGGCAAAAAAAATTTTAGCGGCACTTCCGCTACGCTAATGGTTAGTGTAGAGGAATTTTTTTGCCACTAACGCTACCCCAAATCCTGGGGCGTGTTTTTACGCTACGCGACAGCTACCCTGTAGCGGCGGAAAAACACTGCTAAAGCTACGGCATTTTGGCCAAAAATTTTGGCCGCTATGCTACCCTGTAGCGCCCAAAAAGCGCAGCGTAGCGTAGCGGCCCACTGTTGATAGTAGCCCCCAGTTAGTCTTAAGCAACTACAAAAACATATTCTCTTACCTTGAAAACTCATCAAATTTTACTCAGCTTTTTGGAGATGGCTAAAAAACAACGGTTGGGACCACCAAGCTTACAAGAGTTGCTGTTTTCATGTATTCCTTTCCCTCATGTTTCTATTTTTCTGGGTAGCTAATTCAAGGGGAATGGCTCTATCTCAGGAGCTGCATTTGAAGTTTTTGCAATATATATGAATAACCAAAATAAAAAACTACACCTCACTGGCTAACAAGTGCAGAAGCCTTTTGCAACATACAAAAAAAAATATCTTACCACAAAACATTTTGGGGAGAAAACTGGTGCTGTTATTAAAGAAGGAGATGAGACACCCTCACTTGCATCACTACTAGAGAGCATGTTGTTGGAATTATTAGCTCTATTTTATACTCTTATCACCTTCACTATTTCTCATTTATTTTTATTCAATTAAATCACTCTATTCAGATCTATTTTACATAATGCTTTGTCATTATGAGTGCTTTGTCACAACTATTAATACTCTTTAGTCATTGTGCTTTGCCTCAATCTAGTATTATTCTTATCTAGTGCTTTTTCATTATTATGTGCTTTGTCATTATCAAGTGCTTTGTCACTCAATCATCTGATTATTATTTTTATTTTATTATTCTAATTATGCTTTGTCATAATTATTTTATCATGATTTTATTCCTTTTTATTATTCTTTTATATTTTATCTTTTATTACGTTGTTGTTAGCCCCCTCTGGATATAGCCAGAGGGTTCCTTATTTTTGATGATAAATCTCAGATTGAGACTTAGAAATTAAATCACTTAGTCATCTAACAATTTTATCTCGACCAACCTGACTTAAGTCCAACTGAAAATTCAGTTGCATCTCCCTCTAGAATTAAAAGCCTTTAAATTTATCACATGTTTCCATGTTATTATTGCATGGACAACATTTCTGGTCAAAAAGAAAATGTGACAGCAATGCAGGAGTTTGATTCAACTAACGAGCAACATCAGTTGCACTCTCCATCAGATTTGGAAGATCCCATTTCAGGTTGGGAACCAACTCAACCTTTGTATACCCCCAGCAATCTTGTACCCCGTTTGGATGGCAATATTGAAGGCAATGTTCCTCTCAGCCAACCCCCCACACCATTCATTGAACCATCTGCATCAACATTGACTAACCACTCCGAAAAGCGCAGGTCTGTTGGAGATCAATCTGAATCTGTCTCTTGTTCCCAAGAAGGAATTAAATTTGGCCAAATGCGACACCCAATGAAGAAGAGCAGGCCTAGCATTGCATCCGTGTTTGAAAATAACATTGCACAAAAGTTTGATTTCCTAGAATGGCAATGATCATGGGAAAGGGAGAAGTATGAGAAACAACAACAGAAGGAGGAGCCAGGTGAAAAACGTGCAATTGCACTGCGCAACAAGAAAAAGAAATTGATGAAGTCCCTCTTGAAAGAGGGAAAGAGTCCCCATGAGATCAAAAGCCTTGTGAGATTGATACATATAGGTTAGTATTCCTTTCATTTCTTTTTCTTTTCATATTACAATGCTGATATTTGTTCTTTTGAATTTGAAGAATGATCAAGTTTTAAAGCTTGGATGATTTTAGCTTTTGGTCACATATCTTATGCTTCATCCAATTTTTTCAGTTTTTCTTTTTTCTTTTTGTTATATGAACAGAATCTCATACAAGTATGTCTTTTTTTCATTGATCACAAAAGTCATTCTTTTTGTCATGTGAACTTGACAAAAAGTAGCAATCTTAGTTTTTTAAGCGTTTTTGTTTTTCAAACTCAATCTAAATGACCATTCAACAAAAAAAATTGGAAATTTAAAAAACAACAACAAATTAAAAAAAAAAAAACACAGAGAGAATAAACATAAAACTAAGCCTGAGATAACACAAGGAAAAAAAAACTTGATAATTAGACTCAAACATATTCCATCAAAGTATGACAAAATATACATAAATCAATTGCAATAAAAATAGGAAAGGTTTTGGGTAAATTACAACCTACTACCTTATGGGAAATATGTGAAAACAAAAAAAAATAAACAAAAAAGTATTTTAGTTGAATATGAATGAATAAATATGTAAAATATAAATGAAAAGTATTTAATTTGAATATGAATGAAAAAATTTGTAAGCTTTTTGTTATAAATTTTCTTTTGGATTCAAACTTAATCTATAAACGGAAAAATTAAGAATGAAATGTTAGTTTGATGTTACCTAGACAAAAGGGAGTTCCAAACACCTTACCAAGTTTCCCCTAAAACACCAATAGAATAATTGTGCGCCAAACAATATTCTTTGATACAAGAGCGGAAATTCTCATTTGCTTAAGATTCAGAAATGTCAGAGAGAGAGACATTGGGATCACGTGGTTCAAAATTGCGATCCAGGTAATCCCACTGGTCTTGCAGATTGGAAAGCATATTATGGAGAATAATGCAGGAATATATCCAACAGATATATTCCTGCATGTGACTGGGCCTGCACAGATGAAGGCACATTTCTTTCAAAGAAGTCTACCTACCCTTGAGCACCCCAACAGTGTGTTTGTTTCTCACCTGTGATTTAGCCAGGAAGAAGTTGAATTCTGAATTGGCTTTTATGTTTGCTGCTGGAGATTTATATGCTGGGATTATAGTACTACTGAGAGCATACACAGAATCTGCAATTAAGTATTGACCTGTTCAAAGAAACTTGTGAGAAAAAAAACATGCATACACAAATGGATGAGTTTATTAAAAGGACAAAACACTTACCTCTGTCATTAAAATTATCAGGATCACGATACAATGCCGTTTTTTTTGTAAATGAAACTGTCTGCACATGATCCAGGCCATCCTGTGATGAAAGCAATAATTTTTTTATCACAGTCACAAATTATTTGTGAATTTATAGAGTAACGTTGTTTATGATAAAAAAAAACTTCACCATCAAATCCGGGTTGTTGGTGCAAAGGGATGGTTGTGCCATCAATGAAGCCAACACAGTTGGGGAAACCCTCATTTGCCACTACTTTGCTGATCTTGGCACGCCAAGATTGGTTGGGCCATTTGACAAACTTGGGGCCCAGCGAGACAATCACCTTGATAACCCAACAAGAGACTTTGACCACGGTGCCTCGCCCTACTTGAAGATTGCGAGAGAAACAACCAATTGAAGTGCCGTTTCCGTTGGAACCTAGCTGTTCAATGGTTAATGCCAATTGGTGGGGTATCGGCAACTGAGGCCAGAATGAGTTTGAGTGAAAGACCTCATTGTCCCAGATGGATTGCAATAAAAATATGAATGCCCCCTTGGTCATCCGCGTTGCTTGTACAAAATCAGAATCCTGCATATTGTACATAATCGGAATCCTGCATATTGAACAAAACCACAATCTGGAACTCTTTGCGAGTTGTTGGTATACCTCTGTGTATACCTAAAAAAAGAGAAGTGAAAACAAAGAAATTAGTAAGGGTCAATCTAAAAAAAAGAAAGAAAAAAAATACTGCTGTGATAAAATAACATGAAGTAAATCCTCTATTCTGCTACCTTCATCAAAAAACAAATCCATTACCAGCTGCATTGGAGGATTGTTTGAAAAAATTGAGTTCAAAGATGATGAATTATTCAGGGCCTGAGTGAGTAATTTGTCCGTTTTTTCCATCTCGAGAAAAAAATAAATCAAAAAGACTTCTTGTATGACAGTCTGGCGTTCAGAAAGCTGACGCATACGGGAAGTTGTAGCACGGTGAGATGAAGGATAAGGTGATATGAGATATGGTTGAATGATGGATCATCAGCATGGAGAGCATGCTTCCATAGGCGGACTCCTTGCTGATTGGTCACCTCAATTTTCACCAAATCAGCAAGATTTATGTGGCAAATCAGCTTTTGCTGATTTCAATTTTTTTTTTTTTTTTTGCTGACTGCGCGCTATCGTGAACCGTCCCATTATTTTTATTTAATGATTTACTTTGAAATAAAAAAAAATATGTACATCTTAGGAGAAAACCTTGGTATAAAACATAATTGAATAGTCAAGAGGACCAACTTCCAACAGTCTGATTACATAATCTTGCGAACAGCCAGCTTATGCAGCAAGGAAAATTTCTTCATCCTCTTATCAACTTTTCCTTGGGCCTAAGGTAAGATCGCTTTAAATTGTAATTCTCCTTTATTTTCTATTTTTTTTGTCCAAAACTGAAATATTCATCCTCTTATCAATATTTCCTTGTGCACAAGCTTTATTAACGCAACCCTCCCCCCAACTCGCGCGGGCGGCAGGCCGCTGCAGCCTAAGAGCAGCTTGTCATTCCACAAAGATTTTCTTAGTGTTTAAAATTTAAATAAATATTCTTGTGAATACATATTCATTTTCATACCTTAAGCCTATGAGTTTACAGTGACTGTACTGAAGATGACGGACTATCTTCATGCATAGCTTGACTTATTCGCAGCCGCGATCAGCTGTGCGGGGTTGCGCGGAGGAACGCAGGGAGTGTAACATGGCCGTAGGCCCGTACTTGCGAATCTGACTGCTCTGGCCTCTGAGTATTGTTGCAGTACATAGAGGCTATGTAGTCGCACAGCCCAGCCTAGTTTACAGGTCGTAACTCACCATGGAGTCGGTGGCAGATGGATGAACTACAATGAGATGCGGAAGAAAGATGATCAGCAAGCTCGGGGTTTTTTTCTATACATCCTTGTGTACAGATTTTTATAAATTTCCAACCGGACGGACCTGCGGTCCTGCATTGGGATAGGATCGCGCAGGGATTCCGATAGTGCAATCCAAAGAATTATAAATTTACATATTTATTTTAAAAACAAGTATGACGAGGATGAATCACAACGATAATCAGGATGGTTCATGAAGCATTGAAGAAACGTTGGATGCAAGGTCATTGTTGGGTGAGGGTGAGAGGCTGAGCGGCCTATGAAGATAAAACATGCGAATGCAAGGCGTTTCCCTTTGTTTCGACAGGTTGCTTTGAAAAGAGTATCAATCGACAGAATCAACACGGTATGTGAGACGGCGGCCGCGCCTAAGTGCTCAAAAGATCCTTTATTGCCGGAGTGCCGACCATAAATATCCATATCACACCATTAAAATGACTTATGTGCATATTAATGTACGCGATTTTAAGATTATGCTTAAATACAAATATACACATACAATCTAGCGCACACAATGGATTTAACCAAACTTAACCTGTGAGGTGATAAATATGTAACTCTTCTCAGGAGATTCACCCACGCTATGATCATAGACCACTCAGCTCGGAAACTAGACGTCCTCACTGGAGCCTCCTTCTTCTCACACCGGCCGGTCCCAGCACGGCGAGGATTAGCGGAGTTGAACCAGCCAGTTCAAAAATATACATGGTGAAAAAAAAAAAAAAAAGAAAAAAGAATCAATAAAAATCTGAAAAGCCAAAAAGAACGGTCAACTTCTACTGTTATATATGACTAATAACTATGTAAGGGAAAGGGAAGAAAAACATAAAAGTAATGCAAAACAATTCACCACCCTACTGCTACATCATAACTTCACATAACAACCAACTCCCTCTTGTCCCCAATTAAACTTTCAGACATGTCTTGTGCTTGCTGGCTCGACTAAAATTAACATGACTCGACAGATAAATATTCTCAGCTTGTTCCTCCCTAAATTCCCATCTCGCCCCTGACTCCAACTACCTTCCATTATCTACACAGTTAAATATAAAAGACCATCCCATTAGTTAACTACTTGTTATCTTTACTCCAGTCTTTATTGATTATTCCCTTCTCCCAATTGCTTCCTCACTAATCTCTCAAACACTATCCGTTCAATTTATCTGCCAATTTGTTTCACAAAACTCAAAATCTAGTAAAATATCTTTCCAAAATCATACCTACTCCCCTTGTCTGCCAATTAATTTTTAAAGAAAAAATTGTAAAAAAAAAAAATAACTAAAGGAAAAGAAGAAAGAATATTGAAGCTATTAACTTAGAGCTTCTTCAACTAGTTGCTCTTTGTAATACCTAATCATTTACTTTTATCAAAACTTTCATCTTGGTTTTACTCAAATTCACATAGACTTCTCTCTACTCATCAATTACTTAAGATTTGTTTCCTTTTTTTCAACAAGACTGGTCACATAAAGTATAGAATACTTTAACATACATCCTACATCTCCTCATCTTCTATTTCAAAAACTACGAACCTCGTAAAAATCAAAGCAGAGTATCACTAAAGACATTACTGTCATGTTTACTCAACCACTTGAATTTGGTGAAAATCCAAGGATGAGTTTTAATCTACCACAATCCCTTACAACCTTAAACTTGGTCGAATCAACTGAAAAATACGAAGATGCCTATCCAAAAATCTCCGAGTCCAGCCACACTCAGATCGGCGTGTTTGGCGACTTTTGTCTCATGCAAGTCTTATTTTACTCTTCTTTCCGTCTATCCTTCTATCCTCCGGCCGCCTGCATTACCTTGAGCATTACTAATTTTGAGATTTTCAAACAACTCCCCACCGCTCTCAACTTCCTCTTGCCCACTTCTACTCATCTAGGTGTGGAGAAATGATCGATGGGGAGGGATTTGATGCTAGTAACTCTTATTGCTCTCAAGAGTGCGAATACCATCAATATTTGATATCTGACTCAGATTGGTTCGACCTCAGTGTGGAAGGTTAGTTTTCATCCTCAAGTTGTGTGTATTTTTGAGATTCTTCGATTCTTCTTTTTTTTTACCTAAGATGACTGAAGTGATCCTTGTTTGAGTTTTAGGTTATCAACTTACAAGCTATGGTGGATCGACCGCTGTTTCCTCTGCTAAAACCACTCCATTAAACTCCCCTCATCTTCAACCTTCCGATCGATTAGCTATCCTCTGCTCAGGTCCACCTCCTTGTGAACTATTGCTACCGTTTGATTTAGATGACCGTTTACTAGGAGCGACAGCAGTCGCACAGCAATATTTAGAACCTTGTCAAAACTGTGTGGTAGAGGAAGGTGATAGTGAGGATGAGAAAAAACATTTGACAGCTGCTCAATCACTCAATCTCGGTGATCGCATTAACTCAAAGGACCCATTCACCCCAGCAAACTCTAAACTCAAATCGCGGCCAGCATCAGCACAATTGACAAATTTGAATCATCTCACATGTCTCCCTGAATTATCAGCAAAGAAGCAGGAGCTTGCCACTCAACCTATTGTCCTTCCTCAATCAATGAGTATGCTCAACTTAACAACACAAACCTTGATAGGCATCGATCATCGTCGTCCGAGTGGTTTAAGCTCTAAATCTAGTCGTCGAGTATCTGAACCAGTGTTTGGTCGAACCGATTCCATCTCTTTTTCGCCCACATCTCACCAATCTCTTTGCTCTTAACTCTCATTCAGCCTCATTGCGGCTTAATCGCACGTCTCACCCAATCAGTCGGATCTTTTCTCAAAAATATCAGTGTACATGAAGGACTGTCCTCTCAATCATAAAAAGGGGGTCAATCTTCATCATTCACATATAAATCAAGATATTATCTCCCACTTACCCCTTCTCAAGTTTTTTATTTCCCAAAACCGTACAAGAAAAGAAATCAAAGCACAAGTCAAATCTCTGCTCAATTTTTTCACATCCCTTCAACTTTTTCTCGTCACACAAGCAAAATCCAAAAAAAAAAAAATTATTGAAATAAAATATAGTTTCAAATGAATAAATAGAAATCAAACCCTAAAATTGAATTCTCACAAGTTTTCCTGGCTTACTTAATATCTGAAGTCCGTGCAGCAAATTGATTTCTCTCTTTAGATGATGAACTTTACTTTGTGCATCAATCTGTATCTTTTTTACTTTGGCATTTATCAATACATGTATATAGAAACCTTTGATTTTTCAAGTTCAAAATTTAGATCAGGTCCGCTAGTGACTTTTTTTTGTCAAAAAGGATTATACTTCTCTACTGGCTATTCATCTTTATTCACATTGCCACATTTACATTTTGTTATATTTATTTACTCGTACATACATATATATAGTCTAAAATGTAAACATAAAAAATAAAAATTAACTTCACTCTTTATGATCTTAACTCACTCCTCTTCTTTATCCTTCTTTTGATCTGAACATGTGTCTCTCTTTTCTTTCTCTTCTGACTGGTTTTACTTTTAGAGATTTTTTCATTGTTACATAAATATTTCTTTTCCCTACAAAAACTATTTTAAGCTTATTTTTTTTTTTCAAAAAGTAAAAAAATTTAGTATTCGCTGTCACTCTTTTATTTTCAAATTTATGTGGTGATTTTTTTTGTTTTGCTACATATTATTGCATGATGTATATACATATTTATATACAATCAGTTAGAAATATATATAAAAATGGACAGGAATGAATAAAAAATTGTGAATAGTGTAGATTTTTTGTTTGTACAATCAGTTAGAAATATATATAAAAATGGACAGGAATGAATAAAAAATTGTGAATAGTGTAGATTTTTTGTTTGGATTGAGTTCCCATCCCTAAATGACTTTGCTAATTTGGCTTTCTTCAAAAAAATTAAAATTAAAATGAAAAAAAGGTTTAGTTAGTTTAATAAAATTGTAAATAATTTATTCCATCTTTCTGTGCCTTAATATGTAGCACTATAGTAAGATAATATGGTGTCACCAAGCTTAACACAAGTCCACTTGCCTGTTTACTCAAGGAGTACTAGAGTTTTTGGACAAGTTTATTCATCCACCGAAAAGGGAGGTTATACACAAGTGGTGTTACAGCAATGGGTAATAATGCGCTTTCAACTAATGGACCAACGGGTTTGAAATTAACAAGGTTATTGATGAAAAGAAAAGAGAAAGCAAAAGATTGGTCTTTCAGGGTGGGATGCATTGTAAGACAGCCACTCATAAGCCATGATATTTACAAGCCAGTGTGGGCATCAGGAGAAGTTGAGTAAAATAAGGGAGACTAAGCCTAAATCAAACTTCTCCCCCATGGAATACGGTCAACTTGACTTGATACCATCCAAAGTTAGTGTGGTTCCAACCCAAGCCTCTCTAGGTCATAGCCAAGTGAGTGTGCCAGTCCACCAAATTGAGGCCGGTTCCATTTCTCAATTTGTGGGTATTGAGTTCATCAATTTCTGTAATTAAAGAAGAAAAAAAACAGATCTTGACAATACATGAAACTACTGGACATGATAATTTTGATTTTTCTTTTTTTGATTTTTCTGGTTTTTGATAACATTTGTAAAACAAAAATGAGAAGTGAGATGAAAAAAAAAAAAAAAAAATTGGATAAAGTGCTATTCCTTAGGAGGAGAGAAAAGTAAGCCAGTTATTTCCTTAAATTCAGAACAGGAGCAGTACAGAGATTGAATTCAGAACAGGAGCAGTACAGAGATTGACAATGATTAAAAAAGATACACTTTTCTGAGATGATTGCCTCAATGAATCCATTTTTTATACTAATTCCACTTGATCTGGGGTTTGCTTTGAGCATACAAACCACCAAAAAAAAATGGAGCAACCAAGATCAGTTGCTTTCACAGGAAAAAATGGGTTCCTTCTTTCTTGTCAAAGCAACCAACCTTGGTTGCTCCAAATTTTCTTTATTCAGCCAACCTTCCATTTTTTTTTCTTTTCCTTATGGCATGACTTCACATTCAACTTAATTATTCCAGCTTGTAGCCTGAATGGATCAAATTCATCTTTTATCAAGCTTGTAGCCTGAATGGATCAAATTCATCTTTTATCACAAAATTCAATTCATTCTCTAAATATCTAGAGGTATAATTATTCTAGCCTGGTTGTATCTCCATCTGTCTATAAAATTATATTTAAAAAATTAGTTTTCATCAAATTCACTCAAAAATTATCATTAATTGATCATCTTTACCTCCTCAAAGTGTTTACCTTGGTGGATGAATATTTTGTCCATAATGAAAACTGAATCCCATGGTAGCCAAAAGCAAAGGCTTCCCAGGGATTGACAGAGGTTTTCCGCCTTTAACCCTTTGGCCTTATTGTCATTGGTGATGATTATATTCTAGTACTTAAAGCCATTGATTGAAAGAGAAATTATTGAATCAACTGTGTCAGCTTGTGAGAAAAAAACAGTATCCAAATAGCCTAAAAAACCTTCAAGTAATTTATTATTATAATGAAGGAATATTAAATATTGTTTGACCAGTGGAACAAGCATAAAAGTGAATCTAGAGCATCTCACTGAGAGTAACATCAAAATCTTATACCTTATAAAGGGCCTGAAATATGTAACAACCATTCTTTATGAAACTAAATATGTCACATGAT